>CAKAOH010029724.1:0-18287 GCA_916701665.1 Sebastiscus tertius | reverse complement strand
GGTGGCGGTGGCGGCGGCGGCGGCAGCGGCGGTGGCGGCGGTGGCGGCGGTGATGGCGGTGGCGGTGGTGACGGTGGTGGCAGTGGCGGTGGTGACGGTGGTGACGGTGGTGACGGTGGTGGCGGTGGTGACGGTGGTGACGGTGGTGGCGGTGGTGACGGTGGTGACGGTGGTGGCGGTGGTGGCGGTGGTGACGGTGGTGACGGTGGTGACGGTGGTGACGGTGGCGGTGGTGACGGTGGTGACGGTGGTGACGGTGGTGGCGGTGGCGGTGGTGGCGCTGTCAGTCATCTGTGAGCGTATGTGGAGGAAGAAGAGGGGCGGAGGGATCAGGGTTGTGTCCGTTTCCTGAAACAGGACAAACTAGTGCCATCCGGACTTCAGTTCTGAAACAGGATCAGAGGGTTCGTTTGTTTTCGTCCGCTGTGCGTCCCTACAGTGACTGTTTCCTGTCTCTCCAGCTGTACGAGATCCTGGCCAGGACTGCGTACGGTTCGGTGAAGAGGGGGGAGGTGGGAATCGATCGTCTACTGAGCGAGCAGGTCTTCACCGCCGCCTACCCGCTACATGAGGTGAGCTTTAAACCTTGAACCCCTCCCCCACCTTTACCCTCGTCTCAACCCTCTCCTTCCCTCAATCCAAACACACCCCGTCCTCGCCGTTTGAGCCGCTCAGTCTCCGGACAAGCTAGCTATCCAGCGTTATCCAGCCGTGTCCTCCTCCTGCAGTAGTCTCCAGCGGCGTAGGGGTCTAATCTCGTTATTCTGTTTCTAGGGGGATTTCCGCCTGCCGACCCCGCCGGTGCCCCCCCAGTGTTTAGGTCTGAGAAGGATCCTGTACTCGTACTGGGCCAAGTGGTCCTCCTGGAGACGCTACCAACCTCTGGATCACATCAGGGAATACTTCGGAGAGAAGATAGCGATTTACTTTGCCTGGCTCGGTAACTATAGTAACCACGCTAGCAGCTAACCCCTGCTAACTGTCTTCCCACAGCTGGTTTCAACAGTAACTGTGTCTGGCTGCAGGTTTCTACACCGGCTGGCTGCTGCCGGCGTCCTTCGTTGGGACGCTCATCTTCTTGTTCGGGTTCTGGGTCATGGCCACTGACGTTCCAGCGTAAGTATGAACTCTGTCTGGCTTTTTAACGTCAGTTAGTTTGTTATAACAAGCATCAGTATCCCACAATCAGCGTCTTGTTTAATAGAGAGCTCCAGGGACGACGTATTTTAGTAGGCCAACCAGGAAGTGACGAGGGAACAGGAAGCGACATCATGCTGACTCCTTTCTGGGTTTTAGGACTCATTCCTGTAGCACTCTATTGATATCTGAGCTTTCGTATGGCGAATAAAGACGTCAACCAATCACGTTGTGCATCGTAAATTTGTGAAATTATAAAGTCGCAGATTTGCGAGAAAAAACTCCAAAATTTGCGATGAAAAAAACTGGATATTCGCTGTGATTATAAAGTCGTAAATTTGCAAGAAGAAAATCATAAAGACACATAAAGCCTTCATAATTCACCAGTGGGATATTTACTGATGTATTTCATATCGTGAAACAAAAAGTCATCATGTTGTGCATTGTAAATTTGCAAGAAAAAAAACTTGGATATTGTCTGTGATTATAAAATCATAGATTTGCGAGAAAAAACTCATAAAGACACGAAGGTTTTAAAATTCGCCAGAGGGATATTTACTGACGTATTTTATATCATAGAATGAAACGTCTAAAAAAACTGAAAACTCATTGACCTCCGGATGAGGGAACAGGAAGTGACATCACGCTGACTCATTTCCTGGTTTTAGGACTCATTCCTGTAGCGCTCTATTGATACGTTCAGCTGATCATCACCTCAGAGATTCATCTTGAACCTTTTTCTTTTCTTTCAACATTTTTCCTCCTGAGCAAATCATTTAGAAATACATTTTTCTCTGCTAATACGCTGACGACACTCAACTTTATCTACACAACTATTTGTTGTTAATTGTGTGTGTGTGTGTGTGTGTGTGTGTGTGTGTGTGTAGGAAGGAGTTGTGTAACAGTGGAGACAGTTTCGTCATGTGTCCTCTCTGTGACATCTGCCCTCTGTGGAACTACTCCAGCATCTGTGTCACCTTCAAGGTATTTAATCTGTGCACCGGTCTGTCAGTCACTACATCGTTTACTAGAAGGTCTTCAGAGATCTAGAATCATGATGTTGCTCTCAAAGTGCTCCAGATTGATGCTTTTAGACTTTAAAATGTTCAGGATATTCTTCTGGAGGAACAGGAACCCCTCCAGAGCATAGGCACACTTAGGACTTTGAGGTCGGAGGTTCACAAAGTACATCTAGAGGGAATGTGATGGTCTCATGTTCTAGGATGTGTGTCCCCTCCATATTACATATTACTCCCTTTTTATTGGTCCGCCCACGTTGAGCTTTGTTTCTATTCATTCCAGCGGATGAGGAACACATCTGGTAGTGTGGGCCGGCCTTCACACGCCGCTACATAAAACGGATAAATACGGTTACAACATAAATAGAGCTGCAACGATCGCCAACTATTCTGATAATCCAAGTCATTTTTCATGCAACATGTGGTGATGGGTGGCCTCTCTCACATTTTACACATCTGTCCGTCCGTCTGTCTGTGTGTCCGTCCGTCTGTCTGTCTGTCTGTCTGTCTGTGTGTCCGTCTGTCTGTCTGTCTGTCTGTGTGTCCGTCTGTCTGTCTGTGTGTCTCTGCAGGCCGGTATCATGTTTGATAACGGGGGAACGGTGTTTCTCAGCGTCTTCATGTCTCTCTGGGCCGTCACCTTTCTGGAGTACTGGAAGAGAACCTGTTCAGCTCTGTCTCACCACTGGGACTGCTCCGACTGCCACGACATGGAGGTACCTGTCTCACACCTCACCACAAATACGAATGATTTAAGTCAACACATGTTGAATATGTGACAGCCACTGAACACAAGTAGCAGGACGACATCAGGTTGTTATCGGAGCTGTCAACACTAACGTGATAATGCGTTAACGTAAATTAGTTATAACGCCACTAATTAAAGGTTAAATAACGCTCCATACTTACACTAAATTTAAGCGAGGAAAAACTGGCCATTTTCAAAGGGGTCCCTTGACCTCTGACCTCCAGATATGTGAACGTGTGAGGGGTTTTGTCCCAAAAATGTCTGAAAAATGTCCAAAAAAAGTCTTGAAAATGTTCGAGAAAAAAAAGTCTGAAATGTTGCAAAAAAAATTCCCCAAAAGTCCCAAAAATGTCCAAACAAAAGTCAGAAAGATTTCTGGAAAAAGGTCTTCAAAATGTCCAAAAGAAAAGAAAGTCTGAAAAAAAGGCTTAAAAATGTTCGAAATTTTTTTTAAAAAGTTTTAAAAAAAAAGTCCAGCAAATGTCCAAAAATGTCCAAAAATGTCCAACTAAAGTTTGGAAAATGTCCGAATGACAGGCAGAAGAAAAGAATGTGCGATTAATCGCGATGAACTATTTTAATGGATTGACGGCCCTAATTATGAATAAATCTATGATGCTAATAAATGTGTTTCTGGGAGGTTGTGATTGTCCTCCGTCTGTCCTCCGTCTGTCCTCCGTCTGTCCTCCATCTGTCCTCTACAGGAGCGACCTCGTCCAGAGTTCATGACCATGGCGCCGATGACCATGAGGAACCCGGTGACCGGAGCAGAGGAACCGTACTTCCCTCAAAATAAACGAGTCAACAGAATTCTGACCGGCTGCATGATCATCATCATCATGGTGAGTCTGCTGACCTTTGACCCTTGACCTCAGACTAGTCTCTGCCCACAGCCGGAGCACAGCCAATAGGAACGCTCTCTCTCTGAAATGACCTGCGATTGGTCAAAGTCTCATCGTCCAATCACAGTCCTTTCTAACAGAGTTGAATTTCCTGTGTGCAGGTTGCGATGGTGCTGATGTTCCTCATTGCCATCATTCTGTATCGCACCATCATCAGAGTCGTCATCTCCAAGTCTGGCTTCCTGACCAACGCTGTGAGTACAACGCAACGCAACATAAAGCAACGCAACATAAAGCAATGCAACGCAATGCAACACAAAACCACACAACGCAACGCAACACAACACAAACCAACGCAACGCAATGCAACATAAAACAGCACAACGCAACGCAACATAAAGCAACGCAATGCAACACAAAACAACACAATGCAACGCAACGCAACAGAGCTACAGTGTTTCTTTAAGGTTTAACAGAACCAACAGGCTTCTCCTCAACTCACTTCACATTTCTGTTTTATATCGACCTGATTTAAAACAATGTTTTCTGTGTCCTGTGTGTGTGTGTGTGTGTGTGTGTGTGTGTGTGTGTGTGTGTGTGTGTGTGTGTGTGTGTGTGTGTGTGTGTGCGTGCGCGTGCGCGTGTGTGTGTGTTCAGGCCGCGAGGATTGCCAGTATTTCAGGATCGGTGTTGAACCTGTTGGTCATCCTCATCTTGTCCAAAGTTTACACCTCGCTGGCCCACATCCTCACCCGCTGGGGTGAGTCAACCTTCCTCCTCACCCTCCTCATCGTCACTCTCACTCTGAGTCAATTTAAAAACCACACCAGAAAGTGTTCAGAGCGTCCTACGTTGATAATATTGGGGACAAAATGCTAAGAGGAATGAACTCTGGTCTTTATTTTCAAACCAGCAAAGTTTTACTATTTGGTGAAGTGCTTATTTTATGGGATGTAGTGTGTTCAGTGTGTAGTAGTATTATGGGATGTAGTGTGTTCAGTGTGTAGTATTATGGGATGTAGTGTGTTCAGTGTGTAGCATTATGGGATGTAGTGTGTTCAGTGTGTAGTATTATGGGATGTAGTGTGTTCAGTGTGTAGCATTATGGGATGTAGTGTGTTCAGTGTGTAGCATTATGGGATGTAGTGTGTTCAGTGTGTAGCATTATGGGATGTAGTGTGTTCAGTGTGTAGTAGTATTATGGGATGTAGTGTGTTCAGTGTGTAGTAGTGTTATGGGATGTAGTGTGTTCAGTGTGTAGTAGTATTATGGGATGTAGTGTGTTCAGTGTGTAGTAGTGTTATGGGATGTAGTGTGTTCAGTGTGTAGTAGTATTATGGGATGTAGTGTGTTCAGTGTGTAGTAGTATTATGGGATGTAGTCAGATGATGTTGTTGTTGTTCCTCAGAGATGCATCGGACTCAGACTAAATATGAAGACATGTTCATCTTCAAAGTCTTCGTCTTCCAGTTCGCCAACTTCTACTCGTCTCCGGTTTACATCGCCTTCTTCAAAGGCAGGTGAGGAGAGCTTGGTTGGGTCTTTGTGAACTTTGAGTTAAAGCAGCAGTTAGATGACAGGAAGAGCGACAGCACCTCCTGCAGGCTGACGATGCCATGTCTTTATGTCTTTATGTCTTTATGTCTGCTTCACGTCCACCTGATGGAGTGAAGCAGACAAAAAGACAAGGAGTCAGTGGAAACATCAGAGACGCTGACGGACAGAGAGGAATGATTTCATCATGTACGTCTGTGTCTGTTCAGGTTCATCGGTTATCCCGGACACTACAAAACTCTGTTTGGAATTCGCAACGAGGATGTGAGTCTGTCACATTGTGGTATTGATGAAGATGAAGATGATGATTTCCTACATATATAAATCAAGCAAATAACAATAATATGTTTATTAAATGTTATTCACACAAGTCATAAGATTAGCACGCTTTCCACAATAATGGTAGTATAACAAAAAAATAGAAATGTGATGTAAAGTGCTGTGTTATTATTGAGTAATAATTATATAGACCTGCTTTATGATAGATGTATTTGCATCGGTATCTCTTTATCTGTGGTTATTACACGGCTTTGTTCAATACTCCATTCTGATTGGTCAATGACGGCGTGCTACAGTCTGTTATTTCTTTATAGCAGACCGTTGCTAAGGACACGGTTCTGAAGTCGGACTCTGGAGGACTGTTTTTGTGTCTAATTATTGATTTCTTCTGTACGTAGCCGTGTAATAAGCGGGATAATGTTTAGCTTCCGTGTCATTATTGTGAAATAAAGCCCTTCAGGGCGCTGAGAGACTGCTCCGCTTCGCGTCGGGGTTTATTTCACAACAATGACCCGCTAGCTGTACATTATCCCGTACTTGATGTTGGATTCTAGCGTCTGTTTCTGTGTTGGTGTGTTCCAGTGTGGAGCAGGTGGGTGTCTGGTTGAACTGGCTCAGGAGCTGCTGATCATCATGGTGGGAAAACAGCTGATCAACAACGCCCAGGAGTTCATTGTCCCGTAAAACTAACTCTCACACACAAACACAAGATAATAGTGTCTTTCGATAACGTGTGACAACAAGATAAGAAACGGTGCAGTGGTCTTCATCTTGACCTCACGAAGGTCGTCTGTTGGACCGAAACACAAAGTACAAATTAAAAGTACCAGATTTGTAACGTGGCCTAACTGAAACTGACGGCTCATTATTTGGCAGGAAGGTGAAGTCGTGGTGGCATAAGAGGAAGACAGGATCTCATCTGAAGGAGGTGAAGGAGGTGAAGGAGGAGCGAGGACAGGAGGCTCAGAGCGAGGTGAAGAGGGAGGAAGAGGAGGGGGTTTCTCCCTGGGAGGCAGACTACCAGCTGCTGGTCTGTGAGGGACTCGTCTCTGAGTACCTGGAGATGGGTGAGTCCTGCTCCGTTGGATTTATCCTCCTGGGTCAGCCGGCCAGGTGGGGTTGTGTGTGACTCCTCTCCTCCCTCTCCTCAGTGATCCAGTACGGGTTCATCACCATCTTCGTGGCGGCGTGTCCTCTCGCTCCTCTCTTTGCTCTCATCAATAACTGGGTGGAGATCCGTCTGGACGCTCAGAAGTATGTGACTGAATATCGCCGCCCGGTGGCGGAGCAGGCGAAGGACATCGGCATCTGGTTCCCCATCCTGCAGTTCATCACTCACATGGCCGTCCTCAGCAACGTGAGACTGTCTCTGTCCCCGTCTGTCCATCAACTCCTGACCTTTACCTGATCTTTACCTGACCTTTACCTGACCTTTACCTGACCTTTACCTGACCTTCTCCTGACCTTTACCTGACCTTTACCTGACCTTCTCCTGACCTCTACCTGACCTCTACATGACCTTTAGCTGACCTTCTCCTGACCTCTACCTGACCTCTACATGACCTTTAGTTGACCTTCTCCTGACCTCTACCTGACCTTTACCTGACCTTCTCCTGACCTCTACCTGACCTCTACATGACCTTTAGCTGACCTTCTCCTGACCTTTACCTGACCTTTACCTGACCTTCTCCTGACCTTTACCTGACCTCTACCTGACCTTTACCTGACCTTCTCCTGACCTTTACCTGACCTTCTCCTGACCTTTACCTGACCTTCTCCTGACCTTTACCTGACCTCTGTCTCCAGGCTTTCATCATCGCGTTCAGCTCGTCCTTCCTGCCTCGTCTGTACTACCGCTACACCAGAGACAGCACGCTGAGCGGCTTCATCAACTTCACCCTGGCAAACGCTTCACGCAACTACAGCCAGCAACACACACCCTGCAGGTAGGCTACATCACTGCAACTACACCCTGCAGGTAGGCTACATCACTGCAACTACACCCTGCAGGTAGGCTACATCACTGCAACACACACCCGTTACTGTTGTTGTTGTTGTTGTTGTTGTTGTTGTTGATGTTGATGTTATTCTTGTTCTTGTCGTCCTGATCAGGTATCGGAGTTTGAGGGATGAAGACGGTGAACACCTCCCAGAGTACTATCACCTCCTCGCCATACGACTCACTTTTGTCATCGTGTTTGAGGTCAGTGTCTCTCACACCTCACGTTCATTTGATGAGAGTTTGGTCGTTAGTATTGTCAGTCCCGTGAGTCGTTAGTCCCCTGAGTCGTCTGTCCTGTGAGTCGTCAGTCCCATGAGTCGTTGGTATGATGAGTGGTTAATCCCGTGAGTCGTTGGTATTGTGAGTCGTTAATCCCCTGAGTCGTTGGTATTGTGAGTCCATTGAGTCATTACTCAGTGAACTTAATGTCCACCACCACCGTTTCCTAACCCTACCTAAATGGTTGTGTTGCCTAAACTTCCTGTAAAAGCAGAAGTTTATTTTGAAAGGACACTATGCATGCACCGAACGTATATTGACACGCCGTCCCTGGTCCGTCCAACAGTAACGTTAGAGGGGACCCTGTGCGTCGTCTCCGATGCCGAGCGGCGGTAGGCTATCTGACATTCCGGCTGTAACCTGATGAAGGCTCCTCCTCTTTCTTCCTCAGCATGTGGTCTTCTTCGTCGGCAGTCTGATCGACATGTTGGTCCCCGACATCCCCGACGACGTGGCGATGAAGATCAGGAGGGAGCACTACATGGCTAAAGAGGCGCTGGCTGAGAACCAGGTACCGGAACACTGTCCTGTTTGATGTGTTCTAACGTGAGTCCGAGCTGATCGCGGTTCTGTACGGTTCCAGTCTGTCTCAGTAATAGTTGGATTTGTTCCCGTGTCGTGTTTTGTGCTTCCAGTCTTTAGCGAAAAGCTTGATTCCTGCTGAGAAGGTTGTCCTGTCTAGCAACCTGCAACCTCGTGGACCCAGACCCCCACAACCACCGCAGAGCGACTCCTCTCCACCAGACCTGAAGCAGATCCCAGAGGAGACCAGCACACCAGACAGCTGCTGAACTACTTCAACGTCCACATCTACTAGACTGAGCTTCTCCTTTTGATCGACAGCTCTGATAGACCTACAAGACCTCTGTGAGACCTCTACAAGGTCTACCAGAACTGGACTGAATCCTTACAGGTCCTACAAGAAGATGTGGATCTTTAAACATGGAAATGAACAACTGTTCTTTGTTTCCATTTTCATGTTTATTGATCATTGTTGTAGGTCTATGGTACGACGGTATGACGGTACGACGGAGGATTAGGGCCACATTGAGGACAAAAATACATCTGAGATTTACAGAATAAAGTCTGAATATTATAAAGTAGGAATTTTACGTGTTATTTTCTTTTTTTTCTCGTAAAGTTGTGACTTCATTCTCGGAATATTACGACTTTTTTCTCGTTCAGTTTTGAATTTATTCTCGTAATACATCTTTTTTTCTCGTAAAGTTATGACTTTATTCTCGTAAAGTTATGACTTTATTCTCGTAATATTCCGACTTTTTTTTCTTGAAATATTCAGACCTTATTCTCCAAATCTCAGATTTATTTTTTTCCTCAATGTGGCCCTGATACTCCGTCATACCGTCGTACCATAGACCTACAACAATGATCAATAAAAATGAAAATGTAAACAAAGAACAGTTGTTCATTTCCATTATTATAAATCCACAGGGAGCCGCTGAAGAGGAGCTGAAGAGACGCAGCTTGCTGTCCTCTGGGCTAGCTGTACATTATCCCCTACATAGAACATTTGCATTTTTGTCAGCAGAGCATTTCTAAGTCTCTTTTTATAAACAGACAATGACACGGAGGAGTCCATGACATGTGACAGTAAACTGACCTCGGGGTCTCCAGTCTGGTAAATATGGAATTGAGAGTTGTTATATATAAAATAATATGTGAAACAAAGAGATAAATCTGCACCCTTATATCTCGCCTTAAAGACTAATGCACAGGTTAGAAGAATGTTGAGGTCAAATGTAGTCAATAACTTTAGAAGAACGGCAGTTCATGTTGGAGAAACAGAAAATCCTTCACATGTTGTGTTACTGCAGGAACCTCCAGACGACCTCCAGACAACCTCCAGTACTGGTTCATCTCAGCCTTCCCATGCTTCTCTTATATCAACTGTTGACAATAAAATGGTTTTATTTTTCAGATCTTCTCTCTTATTTGTTTCCTTTTCTCAGAGAATAATTCACCACTAACAAAAGCATATGTTCTTCTTCTCATCTTCTCTTTTGATACCTAACGCTCATTGACTTTAACTCAGTGGTTCCCGACCTCCTCCTCCTTCCTTGAAGCCCCCCGACTGGTATCTAAGGAAAGACGATCAAATCCTGGAACAAAGTCCTCAATTTGAGTGTATTAAATGATCTTTTTTTAATAATCCCTTGATGAATAGAACTCGTCAGTTCCTCCCTCTGTGCGCAGTGAGAATATTGTTTTTGAAAGGCTAAACACCAACAAATATGGACTGAAGCATGTTTGAATATTTATTGATGTGCGGAGGCTTCAGAGCGCGTCGAGTAATCCAGGAAGTTTTCTGTGAAGCGCGTATCGTCTTAGACCAGGGGTCAGAAACCTTTACTATCTCTTTAAGAGACATTTTTGGCAAAAATATAAAAAGAAATCTGTCTGGAGGCGCAAAACATGTGATCACTGTGATGAAGGTAACACAGTTTATAGTCTCAGTATATAGTATATCAGTCTGATGCAGCGAGGGCCAAAGAGACAATGTACTACGGAGTATTAGGGCCACATTGAGGGAAAAATACAGTCAGAATATTACGAGGAAAAAAGAAAATAATATGTAAAAATTACTACTTTGTAATATTACGAAAAAGTCAAAATATTATGAGAATAAAGTCACAACTTTACGAGAAAAAAAGATGTAATATTACGAGAATAAAGTCATAAGTTTCCATGAAAAAAGTCGTAATATTACAAGAATAAGATTTATTTTTCTTCCTCAATGTGGCCTTAATACTCCGTCGTACCCTCGTACCATAGACCTACAACAATGAAAAATTAAAATTAAAATGTAAAGAAAAAACAGTTATTAACTTTTTAAAGAATTCACAGGGAGCCGCTGGAGAGGAGCTGAAGAGATGCAGGTTGCTGACCTCTGAACTAGACAAATGACGTTGAAGACGCCCCGGAGCCAAAAACACAGTTGAGAATTTATTGTTTATGAATAAAATGGAATAAAGTCTCCCGTCTTCTCATGGTCCTGTAAACACAGTCACTGTTAAACCCCTACTTCTGCCATTATTATCATACTATTAACTTTATTTATTATTGATTCATTTACCAGTAGGCCTCTAATCAGTTGATGCATTACTCACAAGACAACTATAGTTTATTATACACTTGTGTTATACAATCATAATATAGACTAATTGCCAGAAAATATATCATATTGATATAAATGGATTATGGACATGAAGCCTCGTGAAATTAACCCTTTTGCGAACGGATTTGCTGGAGAGCTTCATCTCACCATCACTAGTAAAATTGAGCACGTGTGCCAAAGAAGCTTAGTAAGGTTTAAAAAAAAAAAGTATTTTAATGTGCATTATCTTTGTTTATGTTACAAAGAAAACCTTAATCTATAATTTAAGCCATTTGTTTAACTGGTTTACCTTCCTCCACCCACTGAAGACGGTGATTACTGCTGTCAGCTGCTGTATAAATTAAGAGAACAATAACATTTTTTTTCATTTAAAATCAATCAATTTACATGACGCGATGCACAACGACAATGGAAATGGAAATCGTACCGCATCGTATCGTATCGTAACGTAACGTAACATATCGTATCGTATTGTAACGTATTGTATCGTAACGTATCATATCGTATCGTATTGTATCATAACGTATCGTACTGTAACGTATCGTATCATAACGTAACGTATCGTATCGTATCGTATCATAACGTGTCGTATCGTATCGTATCGGAATCATGGAAATCGTATCGTATCGTAACGTATCGTATCGTATCGTAACGTATCGTAATGTAACGTAACGTAACGTAACGTATCGTATCGTAACGTATCGTAGCGTAACGTATCGTAACGTAACGTAACGTAAGGTATCGTATCGCAACGTATCGTATCGTAACGTAAGGTATCGTAATGTAACGTAACATAAGGTATCGTAACGTAAGGTATCGTAACGTAAGGTAACGTAACGTAACGTAACGTAACGTATCGTAACGTATCATATCGTAACGTAACGTAACGTAAGGTATCATAACGTATCGTATCGTAACGTAACGTATCGCATCGTAACGTATCGTAACGTAACGTATCGTATCGTATCGTAACGTATCGTATCGTAACGTATCGTATTGTATCGTAACGTATCATATCGTATCGTAACGTATCGTATCTTATCATATCATAACGTATCGTATCGTATAATAACGTGTATCATAACGTATCGTAACGTATCGTAACGTATCGTATTGTAACGTATCGTATCGTATCGTAACGTAACGCAACGCAACGTATCGTAACGTATCGTATCGTATCGTATCGTAACGTATTGTATCGTATCGTAACGTATCGTATCGTATCGTAACGTATTGTATCGTAACGTATCGTAACGTAACGTATCGTATCGTAACGTATCGTATCGTATCGTATCGTAACGTATCGTATTGTATCGTAACGTATCATATCGTATCATATTGTATCATAACGTATCGTATTGTAACGTATTGTATCATAACGTAACGTATCGTATCGTATCGTATCGTAACGTATCGTATCGTATCGTATCGTAACGTATCATAATGTAACGTAACGTAACGCAACGTATCGTATCGTATCGTAACATAACGTATCGTAACGTAACGTAACGTATCGTATCGTATCGTATCGTAACGTAACGTATCGTATTGTAACGTAACGTAAGGTATCGTAACGTAACGTAACATAAGGTATCGTAACGTAAGGTAACGTAACGTAACGTAACATAAGGTATCGTAACGTAAGGTAACGTAACGTAACGTAACGTAACGTATCGTATCGTAACGTATCATATCGTAACGTAACGTAACGTAAGGTATCATAACGTATCGTATCGTATCGTAACGTAACGTATCGCATCGTAACGTATCGTAACGTAACGTAACATATCGTATCGTATTGTAACGTATTGTATCGTAACGTATCATATCGTATCGTATTGTATCATAACGTATCGTATTGTAACGTATCGTATCATAACGTAACGTATCGTATCGTATCGGAATCATGGAAATCGTATCGTATCGTATCGTACCATAACGTATCGTAACGTATCGTATCGTATCGTAACGTATTGTAATGTAACGTAACGTAACGTATCGTATCGTAACATAACGTATCGTAACGTAACGTATCGTATCGTATCGTATCGTAACGTATCGTAACGTAACGTAAGGTATCGTATCGCAACGTATCGTAACGTAACGTAAGGTATCGTAACGTAACGTAACATAAGGTATTGTAACGTAAGGTATCGTAACGTAACGCAACGTAACGTAACGTATTGTATCGTATCGTAACGTATCATATCGTAACGTAACGTAAGGTATCATAACGTATCGTATCGTATCGTAACGTAACGTATCGCATCGTAACGTATCGTAATGTAACATATCGTATCGTATCGTAACGTATCGTATCGTAACGTATCGTATTGTATCGTAACGTATCATATCGTATCGTAACGTATCGTATCTTATCGTATCATAACGTATCGTATCGTATAATAACGTGTATCATAACGTATCGTATTGTAACGTATCGTATCGTAACGTATCGTATCATAACGTATCGTATTGTATCGTAACGTATCATATCGTATCGTAACGTATCGTATCTTATCGTATAATAACGTATCGTATCGTATAATAACGTGTATCATAACGTATCGTATCATAACGTATCGTAACGTATCGTATTATAACGTATCGTATTGTATCGTATCGTAACGTAACGTAACGTATCGTAACGTATCGTATCGTAACGTATCGTATCGTATCGTATCGTAACGTAACGTATCGTATCGTAACGTATCGTAACGTATCGTATCGTATCGTGACGTATCGTATCGTATCGTAACGTATCGTATCGTAACGTATCATATCGTATCGTATCGTATCATAACGTGTATCATAACATATTGTATCGTATTGTAACATATCGTATCGTAACGTAACGTAACGTATCGTATTGTATCATAACGTATCGTATCGTAACATATCGTATCGTATTGTATCGTATCTTAACGTATTGTATCGTATCGTAACGTATCGTATCGTATCGTAACGTATCGTATCGTATCGTATCGTAACGTATCGTATCATAACGTGTATCATAACATATTGTATCGTATCGTAACGTATCGTATCGTAACGTATCGTATCGTATCGTAACGTAATGTATCGTATCGTAATGGATCGTAATGTATCGTATCGTATCGTATCATAACGTATCGTATCGTAACGTATCATATCGTAACGTATCATATCGTAACGTAACGTAACGTATCGTATTGTATTGTATCATAACGTATCGTATCGTAACATATCGTATCGTATCGTAACATAACGTAACGTAACGTATCGTATTGTATTGTATCATAACGTATCGTATCGTAACATATCGTATCGTATCGTATCTTAACGTATCATATCGTAACGTATCATATCGTAACGTAACGTAACGTATCGTATTGTATTGTATCATAACGTATCGTATCGTAACATATCGTATCGTATCGTAACATAACGTAACGTAACGTATCGTATTGTATTGTATCATAACGTATCGTATCGTAACATATCGTATCGTATCGTATCTTAACGTATCATATCGTAACGTATCATATCGTAACGTAACGTAACGTATCGTATTGTATTGTATCATAACGTATCGTATCGTAACATATCGTATCGTATCGTAACATAACGTAACGTAACGTATCGTATTGTATTGTATCATAACGTATCGTATCGTAACATATCGTATCGTATCGTATCTTAACGTATCATATCGTAACGTATCATATCGTAACGTAACGTAACGTATCGTATTGTATTGTATCATAACGTATCGTATCGTAACATATCGTATCGTATCGTAACATAACGTAACGTAACGTATCGTATTGTATTGTATCATAACGTATCGTATCGTAACATATCGTATCGTATCGTATCTTAACGTATCATATCGTAACGTATCATATCGTAACGTAACGTAACGTATCGTATTGTATTGTATCATAACGTATCGTATCGTAACATATCGTATCGTATCGTAACATAACGTAACGTAACGTATCGTATTGTATTATATCATAACGTATCGTATCGTAACATATCGTATCGTATCGTATCTTAACGTATCGTATCGTATCATAACGTGTCGTATCGTATCGTAACGTATCGTATCGTATCGTAACGTGTCGTATCGTATCGTAACGTATGGTAACGTATCATATCGTATCGTATGGTAACGTAATGTATCGTATCGTAACGTATCGTAACGTAACGTATCGTATCGTATCGTAACATATGGTAACGTATCATATCGTATCGTATGGTAACGTATCGTATCGTATCGTAACGTATCGTATCGTATCGCTCTAGATGACCTAAATATCGTCCTGAATTGTTGTTACAGCCCTAGTGTTAGTGTGTGTGTGTGTGTGTGTGTGTGTGTGTGTGTGTGTGTGTGTTAGTGACGTGTAGCTCTTCCTCCTCCTCTTCCTCCTCCTCCTCTTCGTCACTCAGCAGCAGTAATGGCGGACTTCGAGAACTACGACGATGAGCGGGATCGGGCCTACGGCTGCTTCGGCGGCGGTAGAGGGTGAGTGTTCACTACACAACACCACTACACCACTACCGGGACCGGACCGGACCGGACCGGGACCGGGACCGGGGGGGGGCACCGGGTTCCCGCCACTAGCTGTCCGCCCCGAGCCCCGCAGACCCGCTCTGCGCTCACCGAGCAGACCGGGCAGGAGCAGAGGGAGGCCGGCTCAGCGAACAAGAAACACCGCGGCTTCCCAGAGCTAACAGGCTAATTGTTAGCATGCTGTTAGCATGCTGTTAGCATGGAGGCTAGCGGGATAAATATGAGATCCGGAACTATAACCAGTATCTGTGAGGTGTTGGTAACAGTGGACCGGACCCAGACCAGGACCTGGTCCTGGACCCAGATCTGGTCCTGGTCTGGTCCTGGTTCTGGTTCTGGAGGCCGCAGCAGGTGGAGCTGCAGGCTGCCCGCATGCTGCACATTCATCCACCTGGTTATCAGCTCCATGAGGCTGGGCATCGATCAGGAGCACTACCGGTTATTGATCTGTTATTGGTCTGTTATTGGTCTATTATTGATTTATTATTGGTCTGTTATTGAATCTGTTATTGGTCATTGAAGCCGGGTTCACAGGTTTGTGTCTGCAGCTGATGCAGGAAGTCTCATCAGAGTCTTTAGTTCAGTAACAGACTCACGCTGGTTCTGACCTCTTACTGTTTTCATTATCAATTACCTTTATCGATTAGTGAATGATTTGATCTGCTAAACACAAACCAGTACAACTTGTGTTCAGCTGTGATCTGATCAGTGACCAGAGGAGGAGGAGAGGGAGATCAATAAGTGATCAAGTTGTTGCTGAATCATTTTCTATTGATTATTACATATCGATCAGCTCCTGAAGGTCGGTATATCAGAAGTTGTGATTCTGCTGATGAATAAATAAACCATCATTTAGGAAAACCACAGTTACAATAAGGTAATAATTATAATAATAATAATAGAAACATTATTAAATCCTCAGTGATTTATAGGATTTATGACAGAATACTATATGTAATAGAAATGGAAAGTTGCAGGTAAAGAACACAAATCATTTTTATTAACGATTAACCAGTATTGGTTATAAAATGTCTTCAGATATCTCGTTTTGTTCGACCGCAGAATCCCCAAACTACATTTTGTTTACAAAGAAAAGCAGCAAATCCTCGTTTGACTTTTCACAACTTTTGCTTGCTGAAACATCTGGTTGTTTTGATTTCACAGAAATCATAATGTGATTATTGAACTCATGACATGATCATTAATAGAGCAGGGACCTGTCTCCTGATTCTATACTATCACCGTACTCAGGTGACGAGTCTATATCGGGATTTATTGTGATTGTTGTTGACTTGTTTACCTCTAGACCATGAAGGGAACAAGTACAATCATCCACTTCTAGGGACTTTTACTTTGAAAATCTCTAAATGATTTTCCAGATTTTCAGCATGTATGTAGTCAGAGACGTCCTGAAGTCAAATATATCAGGAATTATTGATTACATTTTCATGTCCCCCGTGTCTACTTCCTGTAACTTCTCCAAGGTGGTCTCTAGCTCTCCCGTCAGCTCCGTTCTCTTTATCCATCATGGTCAGCTCCATCGGGGCCGTTTCAATGCAGAGAACAGACATGTCAGTATCTGGGTGCTCTACAGTCGTAGCGTCGGCCCATTTGACCACGGAGACGAGAGCGACGGCCGGCTCCACCGCCACGTTACCTCCATACCATAACGTTACCACCGTACCATAACGTTACTGCCACGTTACCGCCATGTGATAACGATTCCTGATAACTTTTTCACACTTTTTTTTTTTTTGGTAATTTTTCAGGCATTTCTTTTATACAATTTTCAGCTTTTTTTCTGAAAACTTTTAGACATTTTTCAGACTTTTATTCAGACATATATCAGCCTTTTTTCGGACGTATTTCAGACTTTTGTTTGAACATATTTCTTTTTTTGGGCCATATTTTGGACATACTTTGGCATTTTTCTGGCCTTTTTTCAGCCTTTGTTCGTGCATATTTTGTCCTTTTTTAGAAGTTAGCATGCAGCTTTAGCTCTGCTCTGTCTAGCTCTGCTTTTCCTGTCAATGTGTGAAACCCAAAGTGTTTCCATCCTCTCCTGGATGTGTAGTGTTCACCACGCTGGAGTTAACATGGAGGGTGCAGGTCGTATCCACGACGACCCTCCAACGTTTTAGACTCAGGTCTACCTGTTAACCTCAGGTCTACCTGTTACCTCAGGTAACTGAGCCTCAGGTGACCTCTGTGTCATCTCTCTCTGTCTCTGATGTTGCAGCGCTGCAGGAAGTATTCCTATGTTTTACAGTTACAGTTACAAGTTAAAGTCCTGCATTCAAAATGATAAAAAAGATAATATTAAGGCTGTCAATCGATTTAAATATTGAATCCTGATTATCACACATGTATTTATCTGTTCTTAATGTTCCTTAAAGAGAGATCGGTCCAGTATTTAATCCTCTTATCAACATGGGAGTGGACAAATAGGCTGCTTTATGTAAGTGTATGTATACGTACCCATAGAACCCATTTACATTACTGATCTGGAGGTCAGAGGTCAAGGGACCCCTTTGAACATGGACATGACAGTTAGCAGTGTTATTTAACCTCTTCACTACCAGCTGGTCTGACCTGGTTGGTACCGATGGATTCATCAGGTTCTCTAGTTTACCATGATACCAGGATCTTCACTCCAGCTTTAGAACTGAGCCGCTACAACCTAAAAATCTGGTTAGCTGCCCTGTGTTTCTGTATCCCATGATGCTCTGTCTG
>CAKAOH010029717.1:0-29808 GCA_916701665.1 Sebastiscus tertius | reverse complement strand
TAGCATTTCTGTAAATAAATAAAAAAATCAGTGCGGGTTAAGCATGTTTGTCTGCTCAAGAAATTCCACTATATGAAAGGCTGAAGACTGGTTCACTTTTAAATAAAAAGCCAAAGTGTCTCGGCGGTGAGATGAGTGAAGCAGCTCTGTGGTCCAGCGAGAGTTAAGCACTTTATTTGCTGAGTCAGAGCAGCTTCCGGCCTGCTGCACCGTGATAACAGAGCTTTGTACTGCGTGGAAGAAAACAGGCCTGTGGGCAGCGGACCACCCTGGCCTCACTTTACACCGCACCAGTCAGCCGGCCCTTTTTACACAAACACCACAAACAAGACAGCCATTACTTCCAGGAGAAACCAACAGAGCACGCATGCTGAGGGGGTTTTATTGTGCCTAGCAACCTCTGGTCAGGTTGCAGCCCGACCAGTCAGAAATTCATCCGAGCTTCCTGTGAACTGGAATTTAACTTGCATCGACTTAAAGGAATAGGTCAAGCTTATGCATTTTCTTGCTGAACTTTACATGGTCACAGAGTAATTTAAAGTAAGGCTTACATGTAGATTTTACTGTTAAACAAGCAATCTTCTGCTGCATTGTGTAATACTGTTGTGCTATGTTTTGTTTTTATTGTTGAAGGTATGAACACTGGCTGAATGATTGTGCTGAAGTATGTCTGGAGATGGAGATGTCCTGTAATGTAGTGATGCTGAGCCCAAGAAAACATCTCTTTAAATCTTATCTAGCATGTAAAACTTGAAAGTCTCTCACGACGTTCAGTTTACTCATCATGAGCAGCGCTGCTGAGCTTGTAAAAACAGTTGTATAATGTCTGCTGTGGCTTTTTCTAAAGTCTGAGAAAAAATATCCCTGATGATGTCACCATGGTTGTCTCAGCTTGGAAGAATCGACTTAAAGGAATATGTGGATATGGATGAGGATATGGATGAGGAGATCAATACCACTCTGATAGGGTTATAGAGGTCTTGAGGTTCATTAAGTCACTGCTACCAGAAAAGAAATAGTCTGGCACGTGACCCTTTTATAACCACAACATGTTGTTTTTACACTTTTTGTACAGATTAAACAAGAGAGATATAATGTTTTAATGAGTGAGCTTTAGAGGTGCTGGTAGGTGGATTTAGTTTGGACGGTGCTAGGCCAGCTGTTTCCTCCTGTTTCCAGTCGTTATGGTAACCAGCTGATAGCTGTAGCTTCATATCTCCCAAACAAACATGAGAGTAGTGTCAATTTTAATCTAACTCTTGGCGAGAAAGCAAAAGTATTTCCCAAAATGTCTACAAATTTCCTTCAAGTGATCCTCATGTGGAAATTCGTTGACTGCATGAAGCTAATCCAAAATATTCAATGTGCAGCAACCAGCTCCAGCTCTGAGGAAAGTGCCTCGCTCAAGATGAGTATTATATTCTACATTACACTATATGATTGATTTTTCATATTTGGAGGAAACCCGTGAACCCGTGTCCGATGTGAAGCGATTGCGGCGTAGCGCCCTCTCCTGGAAGGTCAAGTCCGTTCAATTTCTGTGGTTCAATGTCACGAGAGTTGATGGAAATTCATGCTGTCTCCTTTTTTCATTAGTGATATATTATAGCTAAAAACTAAAAAATAAATTAATTTAAGTTATTTTTACTTTATTTTTATTAGTTTTTTTAATAGTTTCAGTTACGTTTTAGTTTTCCTTAAAAGATATAGTTTTTTATTTAGTTTCAGTTTACTACAAATATGTTCACCCTGCCCAGGACCTTCCTCTAGCAACTCCAACTGGTGCTGCTCAGCTGGTGTGAAAGCCTGGCCCTATAAACATATTCATACTGGAACCTTTTACTTAACATCCATAAATTTTGCCATTTTCATACCAAATTTTGCAAGAGCTCGTGGGAAAGCCGTGGAAAATTATTTAGGCCATCATGGACATCATGTGAAGTCTCCACTGACCCAGAGAGACCCGGGTCCCTTAAGGTCAGTTTGAGGCTCAGTGAGAGAAGAAACTCTGGCAGAGACTGTAGTCGTGTTAAAGCTATACAGACAGGGGATTTACAGTACGAGGAACACAGACAGCGTCTGACTGCAGCCCTGATCTGCCCACAGATGCCGTGCATAATGAGGGGTGGCCACTAGAACTGGGCCATGATGGAGCCAGACGAGGACCACATCACAGAAAGGGTGTGGGCCACATCTGGATCAGAAAACCTAAAACTCCTGCCAGGGCTATGACATCATAAAGATACATATGGACTAACTTCCCACACACATAGAGTACATGTACCAATCTAGGGCTGCAACTAACGATTGTTTTCATTGTCGGTTATTTTCTCGATTAATCGATTAGTTGTTTGTCTATAAAATGTCAGAAAAATGTGGATCAGTGTTTCCCAAAGCCAAAGACGACGTCCTCAAATGTCTTGTTTTGTCCACAACTCAAAGATATTCAGTTTACTGTCATAGAGGAGGAAAGAAACCAGAAAATATTCACATTTAAGAAGCTGGAATCAGAGAATTTAGACTTTTTTTTTTTTTTTTTAAATGACTCAAACCGATAAATTAATTATCAAAATAGTTGGTGTTTAATTTAATAGTTGACAACTAATCAATTAATCGATCTATACCATCTGCAACTCTGTTAATTTGAACCAAACAAAGATGGCAGCTGGAAGTGAAACATCTCCTTCCTTGTTTTGGATGAGGCCGAGAAAATAAGAGCTTAATTGAAATATGAAAATAATGTAAAATAAGATTCATATTTTGGTCAAGTAACCTAATAATAAACTTTTATTATAGCAGAAGGATAATTTTTCATTTCATTATATAAATTGTCTTTAAAACAGTTAAAGTTCCGTCAAACATACGGCCTGTGTGGTCGTTGGTTTTACTACACTCGTACTCCTCCATCCTTTTCTCACTAGGTCAAAGAGGTTATGTATTTCTTAATACTAGAAAAAATTAAATACACGCTGAAAGGTTCCTCTCAAACCTCAAACCTTTGCTAAGATATGGAGGCCCTTTTTGGATTTTTATGACTCTCTGCAGGAACCCCTTGACGAAGAGTAGAGAGGAAAACATGAATATTATATTACAGTCTCTCTCTATCTTATTTTTATTTATTTATTTACTTTTTCATTTATTTATTTTTTTCTCTCTTTATCTTATTTTTATATATTTATTTACTTTTTCATTTATTTATTTATTTTTCTCTCTTTATCTTATTTTTATATATTTATTTACTTTTTCATTTATTTATTTTATTTTTTCTCTCTTTATCTTATTTTTATTTATTTATTTACTTTTTCATTTATTTATTTTATTTTTCTCTATTATTTTATTTTATTTTTCCCCCCTGTCTTTTGTTTATTTTATTTTATATTATTATTATATTTTATATATTGTTTCATGTATTCATGTTTTGTATCTATTATTTTTGTGGAATAATCTTTGAAAATCAATAAAACATATTTAAAAATAAATAAATAAAAAGTTTTGTCAAACAACTTAAACTTATTAAAGTTTTGTTTGGATTTATTTATAATTAAGTTATTTTCCTAATTATTTCCCCCCCCCTGTCTTTTGTTTATTTTAGATCTTTCCTTCATGCAACTAATTGTATTCTGTAACCTGATGGATGGAGGGATGGATGGAGGGATGGATGGATGGATGGGTAGGGAGGGGGATAGGGAAGGGAATTTGGACTTAACTTTGTAAACAGATCTGATGAATGATATCTATTTTGTTTCTATTATTATCTATTATTTTTGTGGGGTAAAATCTTTGAAAATCAATAAAACATATTTCAAAAATAAACAAACAAAACAAAAGTTCTGTCAAACAACTTAAACTTTATTAATGTTTTGTTTGGATTTATTTATAATTGAAAAAACACCGATACAGTCCTATAATCCTGATTGACAGCAGCTTGAACACACTTGTGGAGACTTTTATCCAGGATCCAGGACGCACTTTCCAGGACTGTGAGCTGAACACACCCTGCTGGCTGTACTGTGGGAGGAGGATGACTCAACAGGAGGGGTTCAAGTTCAATTAGGACAGCCCCTAAAACTAGTTCACACACACAGAGAAAGAGAGAGAGAGAGAAGAAAAGAGAGCAGGCAGAGGAGGAACAGCTCCTCTCATGTTAGACTAGTGAAAGCACAGACATGGATTCTGCAGGTAGGTCGTGGCTGCTGCTCACAGGCTTCATCCTGTTTTATGTCATCTACCTGCTGTTCGGAGCTCTGGTGTTCTCCAGCATCGAGCGGCCGGTGGAGGACAAACTTCGACATGACATGGAAACCCTGAAGCAGGACTTTCTGAACCAGAGCTGCGTCAACGCCGCGTCGCTGGAGCACTTTCTGCTCAAAGTCCTGACGGCCAACAAGTACGGAGTCTCCGTCCTCAGGAACTCCTCCACTACCTCCAACTGGGACCTGGCATCCTCCATGTTCTTCGCCAACACTCTGGTCACCACTGTGGGTGAGTCCACACTTTTTATGTATAAAAAAAAGAAAGAAAGAAAGTTTTTAAAGGTGCAGTATTGTAAAAAGTGATTTTTTTTCAGGTCTTTTACATTATAAAGCAGGTTTAAAGGGACTGTTTGTAACTTTCAGAATTGCTTGTTAACAGCGACACCTGTGGCCGTTAAGTCAACGAAAGTCAGCGTCCTGTTGCTCGCGCTTGTGCTCGCTCTACATAGACATGAACGAGCATCACTCAAAACAGTGAGGCGACACACGTCAGCTAAAACCACAATATCACTCTATATTTCAGCTGCTTGGCAGTAATGTTAGCTGACCAGACGAAGGTCTCTCCATGAATCAATGCTGATCCTAGTGTTGGCTTTTCCTGCCTCAGACTCCCGACCGCGGCCGGAGGGAACAGGGAAGACACCGGAGTTTTAGTCAGAGACGATAATGTTTCTCGCTGCAGAGCCCCGTCACTTCACAAGACACGGGGAACCTCTGTTAGTCTGGAGGAGCTGCAGCATTTATTTCTGCACAAACGTCCACTGTACATTCACTAGATATTCTCAGAGCTACGAAGTCTTCTGCAGTGTGGAGTGTGCGCGCATGCACGTGCAGAGGTGGAGTGAGACAGCGAGAACACGCGCGGTGTGTGAGTGAAGGCAGGCAGGCAGAGGAACAGAGACTCCGGCCACACGCGAGCGAGCATATGCGAGCGCGCATGGGATCCCGACCCGGTACATTTATACCTGTAAAAAGTTACAAACAGTCCCTTTAAGTGATATATAAATACTGTTAAACTATCAAAACGCTCAATATATACGGAGAAATACTCACAGCAGCCCGAATTCAGAAATTGTGCGTTTGAAACAAGCCGTTAGGATTTCTGTCCATTTGTGATGTCACAAATCTACAATATTTAGACCATTACACGGTTTTAAATGTAAACATTCTAAATGTGTCCCAGTTTATTTCCTGTTGCAGTGTATGTGAATAACATTAGCTGACAGGAAGTAAACATGGACCCAAACTGTTGCCTAGCAACGCAATTCCGTTGCAATTCCGTTGAAATGCGCTAAAACGGAGCGTTTCAGACAGAGGGTAAATACAGGTATATTCAGACAGACAGTATGAGGAAAATAATGTGTTTTTTGAACATTACAGCATGTTAACATGTTCTAGTAGAAACATAAAATACAAGTATGAACCTGACAATGAGCACGATATGGGACCTTTTAAGCGAGAAAAGTCACGTGGTGGCGTTTTTACGCACAAAGCAACCTCATGAAGAAGTAGATTATGATGAATAAAACCAAAACACCACATGTCCAACGTACTGACTTTGATTTTTTTGGCAATAAAACACCACAAAAGTCCAATAGTGGTAATAAGTTTAAGGTGTTATTTGTTGCCACGTGTCAGAGATGTGCTGCAGCTGGGTGACTTTCAGCTTAAAGGTCAAAACACTAACAGACATCTCAGAAAGCACACAGCTTCAGGGGGAAATGTGTTTCCTCGAAAGTGTATAATTAAGGACATCATTTCCTGGTCATTCAAATGTGGAAACAGGAAACGTTCAAGGGGCTTCATGGGACTTTTATTGTGGAATGTATAAGGCAGATAAATGGGATGATTCAGTTATAGTTCATGTGACACTGATCATTGTTCATTTGATTGTCTCGTCTAGGGTTGTACTCTTTTTCTTTCTATCTTATTATCATTATTGTATTATATGCTGTTTGTTTTGTCGTTGTGAAATAACATGTGTC
The DNA here is from genome assembly GCA_916701665.1 of Sebastiscus tertius. NCBI lineage: Eukaryota > Metazoa > Chordata > Actinopteri > Perciformes > Sebastidae > Sebastiscus > Sebastiscus tertius. The sequence continues at coordinate 23,570 of CAKAOH010029717.1, read as the reverse complement.
ATGTACTGTTTGTTTTGTGAGTGTTTGTTTGGAAACTCCCTCGAAAAAGAAACGATGCATCTCAAAGGGTTTAAGGGTCCAATTTAAATTTGATTCACACAGTGGTCTGAACAGCCACCGTACGGTTTGCAGTATATATAGACGCCTGACCTGCATGTTACAGGAAGTGAAGCTGGCTGTCATGCATCACAGAGGTTTCTGTGGGACCAGTCAGGTCATCTATAGCAGTAACGTTGTGGTGTCCCTGAACTATTCGCACACCTGCACAACCACATCACCTAAATCAGTAATCAGTTTGTTTGTTGAGCTTTAGACATGAGAAAAAAATTACATGCTGTACAAGATCACATCAAAGCAGCATCAACCACTTATTCAAGCTTGGTACGGTAACCTGTCAGTACAGTTAAAGTCTAAACTCCTTCGTCCTGTGCAGACTGCTGGGAAGGTCATAGGGAGGAAAGATCAGAACATAGTAAATGATCCATCTCACATCCTTCACTCTGTATATGACAGCTTACTTTCTTGCTGACGGTTTAGAGTTGGGATGCACCGATCCGACTTTGTCAGCCCCGATGCCGATAGCGATACCTGGGCTTTGGCCTAACCCTAACCCTTGCTTTCCTAATTTTGTAAAGCAAAATGTAACAAATAAATACGTAGATATACATGAAGTGAATTGTTATTTATTATTAAAATAATAAATCGTACATCAACAACTTATCAGCAACTACAATTCAAGTGTAAACCTTTTTAATGCAGCAACAAATGAGTTAATGAGTTAAATTTCCAGTATATAATGTAAATAGGATATAAACATAGAATTGAATTTAATAGATCACCGATTTCCGATCCAGCTATTTGAGTCAATATCAGCTGATCTCCGATCCGGTATCCGTATCGGTGCAGCAGCAGCTGGAACTCTGTCACATGGTCACAGAGCACTTTATATTAAGGTTTACATGTGCTGTTGAACATGCAATATTCTGTTGCATTGTGTAATACTGTCATGCTTTGTTCCGTTTTTTATTGTTGAAAGTATGAACATTGTCTGAATGATTGTGCAAGTATATCTGGAGATGGAGATGTTCTTTAATGCAGTGATGCTGAGCCCAAGAAAACATCTCATTAAATCTTATCTTATCATTTAGCATGTAAAACTTGTCCTGTAAAAACAGTTGTAAAATGTCTGCTGTGTCTTTCTAATGTTTGTTTTATAAGTTCTAAGTCTGTGAGCAGGGTTATCTCAGCTGGGAGATGTGTGCAATATGCTTATGAAGTTTTGACAGGCACTGACGATGTCAACGCTACCTGGTCTCAGTACAACAATACTGCAGCATCGTCATGTAGTAACATCGCTCAGAGACACTCCTGGAGGCTTTCTCTGATATTTAAGCAAACTACTATGGAGAGACACACAGTCACATTCACAGGCATGCTGACACTCAAATGGGGACATGCAAACTCATGCATGAAGCAGAACAGAAATGACCTTTGTGATCAGGAGACGTTTGTTTGCTCTTTGTGTTGCATGAATTAGTTTCACAATACTGCATGTGTTTTCCTTACATTACACTTCCTCCTTACACAACACATCCTGTATTAATATAGTTTAGTTGTCGAGAGAAAGAACACAAGCAGTCAGATTATCAAGCAGGCTGTAAACAAACCACCAGTTTATTGTCTAAACCGTTTGTCTGGAGGGGAAACCAGAAGGGAACAAACACAAAATGTCACGTTATAATTCTTCATTGTATATTATGACCTCTGTGTGCACCACTACAGTATGATACGTTATGGTGGAACCCTAAAGTTCTGCAAAATCAGATTGTGGAAGTTTATATGGACAGATTGGGGAAGTCATTTTAACATTTGCCTGTTTAATTGTTTGGTGAAAGTGTGAGTTTGTCTACAACCTGTCTGATCGTCTCACAGGTTGGCCACAAAATGACTATAGAGAGACACACAAAACGACTACAAAGAGATACAAAATGACTAAAAAGAGACACAAAACGACTACAAAGATACACAGAATGACTCTAAAGTGACAAAACGACTACAAAGATACACAGAATGACTCTAAAGTGACAGAACGACTACAAAGAGTCACAAAATGACTACAAAGAGCTGCAAAACGACTACAAAGAGACACATAACAAATAAAAAGATATGCAGAATGCCTACAAAGTCATACAAAATGACTACAAAGAGACACAGCATAACTACAAATAGATGCAGAATGACTACAAATAGACTCAATACAACTACAGAGAGACACAAAACGACTACAGAGAGACGCAGAATGACTACAAAGAGACACAAAACGACTACAGAGAGACACAAAATAACTACAAAGAGATGCAGAATGACTACAAAGAGACATAAGGCTACAATAAGATGCAAAATGACTACAAAGAGACGCAAACATTCAGTGTAAAGATTGTGTGTAATTGAGGCCCAACAAATATGTTTAATGAAACTTTTGATAAGCTGGTTTTATTTCTGAATATTTTGAAGCCTGCATTGTTTACATCCATGTTTGCTAGCTAGCAGTCTTCTTTTTCTTTGTCCTTATGCATTGATGCAATCAAATGCTCAAAACCATTGCCCCATAGTTCAACTAGTGGTCAAAAAACCTTTAAGAGAAGCCGTCATCGGGTCATTTTAAAGACATACGAGGAATATTTTCTCCACAGTTTAATAGATCAGTAGGAAATCCCATCACCACACATGTCGAGAAAAGTGTGATTTACTTTGTGTGTCTAATCTGTGTCTAAACAGATTACGAGTCTCTAAATGAATTAGCCTCCAGATAGAAACATCCATGCAATCATGTGTCATCAACGCCCTCTAAGTGGAGCTTAAATAGCATTTGAGAAAGAGTTGGAACGCAGCCGACAAGGAAATGAGAATAAAATGTTAATGTTGTCTTGAATGTTTATACTGAGAATAGAAAGTAGCTCCTAAATGATATCACAAAACAAACTTTCCCTGGAAATTAGTGAAATCATAAATTGGAATCAAATCAAAAAAACGAATGAGAGAACTGAACTGACAGCACAGAGCATCATTATGTGGCGTTCCTCTGAATGTTCTGTGTTGAACAAACTTCACAGTAACTTCATTGTACATCCAGTTTAGCTGTAGTTGAGCTGAATGTGTGCTTGTTTTGGCGGACAACTTGCACTCATTTCTGCAGTCTGTTAAACCCCTGAAAGTTGCACTTTAAAATAGTACCTGTAGTAAGTGACGTCATGTATTTGATGTTGGGACAGATGTGAAGTCTCAGGCTGAGATATCAGTATGTTTTTGAATCATGATTTCATTCCCTGTCCAGAAGAGAGACTGTCCTGTCTCTCCAGACATGAGTGTCAGGGTCCACAGCAGCGGTGTGATCAGGTTCTACCGCAGATGGCTGCTCAGCCGCTGTCAACAATAACATTTTTGCATAATTCTCTTCACCCGTCCCATGTTTTCTGTGGTCAAACACAAGTCATGTGATTTCAGAGTTACCTCCAACTAGCCGTGTTTGTGTTTGTCTGTGCCCGAGTGTTTCTGGGCGATGGATAATAACCTGCCGGCTGACTTTGACAAAGAAAGCTTTGTACTGATCGCATGAAGTCCTTCTCTTCTCTGGCTCGAATGACCGTCAGGCAGCACCATTCAAACACATCACCCAAATCTAGCCAGTGATTATCAGAGATTCATTATATTGAGGATGAAATTATGTTAAGTGACGTTATTTATCCTTTATACAGTATATCCAGTATCTCTTCATTCTGTTAAACAATTGAAAAATACTCGGACTGTCAGTCGATTCAAATATTAAATTGCGTTTAATTGTATGATTGTCCAAAGTTAATACTGATTAATTGCACATTTTTATCTGTTCAAAATGTACCTTAAAGGGAGATTTGTCAAGTATTTAATACTCTTCTCAACATGGGAGTGGGCAAATGTGTTTACTTTATGCAAATGTATGTATATATTTATTATTGGAAATCAATTAATTACACAAAACAATGACAGATATTGTCCAGAAACCCTCACAGGTACTGCATTTAGCATAAAATATATGCTCCAATCACAACATGGCAAACTGCAGCCCAACAGGCAACAACAGCTGTCAGTGTGTCAGTGTGCTGACTTGACTATGACTTGCCCCAAACTGCATGTGATTATCATAAAGTGGGCATGTCTGTAAAGGGGAGACTCGTGGGTACCCATAGAACCCATTTACATTCACATATCTGGAGGTCAGAGGTCAAGGGAACCCTTTGAAAATGGCCATGCCAGTTTTTCCTCGCCAAAATTTAGTGCAAGTTTGGAGCGTTATTTAGCCTCCTTCGCGACAAGCTGGTATGACGTGGATGGATGGATCATATGACAGCCAATTTGCGTCAACGCATTATTATCGCGTTCGCTTTGACACCTAAAAAAATACATTTTACGTGGTTACAATGCATACGAATACATGTCGTACAATTAGGGCTGCACTAATATGATTACTTTCATTATCGATTAATCTGCTGATTATGTTCTAGATTAATCAATTCATCTTTTGCTCTATGAAATGTCAGAAAAATGTCCAAATGTCCTCTGTGTTTCTCAAAGACCAAGATGATGTCTTTCTTTGTCGGTCCAAAACCCTATAACTATTCAGTTGAATATTTAATATTTAATGGTATAAATCAAAGAAAAGCAGGAAACCTCCATATTTGAGAGTGAAAACAGCATTTTCTGCCAATTTTGCATGAAAAATGACTTTAACGATTAATTGATTATCAAAATAGTTATTTTTCCGTCGATCGACTAATCGTTTAGTCGACTATCATTGCTGGACTGCTGACTGTAATTCTTTGCAACGGATGCTGAAACATCTGCTTTAAGACAAAAACAGGTAGTCATGCCCAGAACGTTCAGCACAAAAGTACAGCTGTGTTTATACAAACTGCCGCTCTTCTATTGTCTGTAATTTTGTGCAATTGCAGCTGTTTTCAGTCTTTTATGTAGTAGCCTAGTTTATGATCTTATGCAGTAACCGATGGCTGGAAGGCCGCCAGCTTAAAGCAGCTATTTCTTTAACAGCACTGCAATTAGATAATTTGCACATCAAATAATATTATATGATCTTCTTGTGCAAACACTTGCAGCAGCTGCCCTGACTCTCTTTCTGTTCTCATGAGCTGACTCTGGTCAGCACTGTATGGATCAACGTGGCAGTTTTATGTGTGTGAGTTGATTGTGCTTTTTTGTATTGTTTCTTTACTGCGGCTGTATCGTGGTCGTTACTGTAAATCACTTTTCTTTTATGTGACCGAGGAGACTGAGTTGAGTTCTGGCCCAGTCAGAGGCTCATTTCTGTTTCGGTAGTTTCAGTGCTGCCTGGTAGAGGAAATAGTTTCAGTGCTGCCTGGTAGAGGAAATGGTTTCAGTGCTGCCTGGTAGAGGATGTCTCCCTGTAGGCAGGTTGGACAGATACTCAGTGAGCAGTTTGTGTGGTGAGCCTGGGTTTTATTTTCTTCCTCCCAGCATTAGTTTCTGGAAAGTTGGCTGCAGCCCAACTTCAAGCGCCAGTACTGTTACCCACTAGTCTTACAGGTCCAGTAGCTTTACCTGAGACACTATAACTGGTTCTGGAGCAATCTGTTGAGTCATTTTTATGATGAATAGTGGAAACATTTTGAGGAAATGTTTCACCTAAACTAAGTCCTCTTACTGTGCAGTCATCATGTTGTCTGCAGCTATCACTGAGAACACAGTATGAAGCTTAAAGGACAAAACGTATATTATCATGTACCTCTCATGGTATCTAGCCAGCTAATAGTTTTGTTGTTTTTCTTCAAGCTTTTGAGACGTAGGTCTCTGAAATTTGGTGGAGATTGGAGGTGGATGGATATTAATCTCAAGGTTCAAGGTTCTTTATTTTTCATTCGTCAATTCCAGCTAAATCTTTCGATTTCAGGTTCCTTCAACAATGCTCATGTATATATAAAAGGGGAAATCACAAGTAAAAGTAAAAGCAAAATGATAATATAAGGCCTAAAATAATGCAATTAAATGTAGAGCTGTTGAAGACAGTATGTCAGATGGGAAAACTGAATGTAAAGAGGATGTAGTATTTATATGCATGAGAAGTAATATACTGTATGTACACAGAGGTGTAAACAGGACGTAGTATGATTAAATGTGTTTAAAGGAAGTGATGTTGATATACAGTTGAATAGAATCCAACTTTACTGTCCACCAGAGTGGAAATTTGTAAAACATAAAAGAATGAAAGCAAAACATATAGAACAAATATGGTAAAAAAAAAAACACTGAGACTAAATATAAAATACACTACAGTACGTGAGTAAGAAATAAAATACTTAAGATATTAATACATAACATAAGATATTGTTTAGCAACTGTTTTTGAGTTTAAAATGCTGATTGCACATATTTTTGGTTGCCAACGCCACTCTCGAGCGACACCCAGAGACTCAACCTGAGGAAATGAAGGATGATTTAATAATAATTAATACAAATGCAGGAAATAGATGTCACTTTGTCTCACCACTATAACGGTCCTCCTCTTTGTCTTTTCTCTTGTGCCTCCCCTCTTCCTCCTCCTCTGTCTCCAGGTTACGGTCACACCACTCCTCTGTCTGACACTGGGAAAGGTTTCTCCATCCTCTACGCCCTGATAGGAGTCCCCTTCACCATGCTGGTGCTCACCGCCTGCGTCCAGAGGATCATGTACCCTCTGGTCTTCGCTCCCATCGCCCTCCTGCAGCGTTTGGGCATGAAGCCTCGGTCGGCCACCGTCGTCCACTTCGCGTTGCTGCTGGTCGTGGTGGTGGTGTGCTTCTTCGTGGTGCCGGCGGTCGTGTTCAGCGCTTTGGAGCTGTCCTGGTCGTTCTTGGACGGCATCTACTTCTCTTTCATCTCGCTGTGCACCATCGGACTGGGAGACTTCGTTCCGGGGACGCAGCCCGGGCAGAAGTTCCGGCAGCTGTACCAGGTCGCCGTCATGGGTGAGTGCAGTTGTTGTTACGTTCCTCGTAGGTCAGAAATGCATTTATCCGGTCGCCTTAACTATACCTGTTATGACTAAGTAAAGTAAAAATGTCCAGAACATCCATTTGTCCTTTTAAAGTTTAGCTGAACACAAAGGTTGCGTCTGGAGTCTCGGAGGGAGGTATTATGTTTTCGGGTTGCCCGTCCATACATCGATCATTGTCGTGAACGTGATATCTCAGGAACGCCTGGAGGGAATTGCTTAAAATTTGGCAAAAACGTCCACCTGGACTGAAGGATGAACTGATAAGATTTTGGTGGTCAAGGGTCAAGGTCATTTTGGGCCATAACTCAAGAATTCAATGCTAATTATGACAATTTCACGTAAATGTCTAATTGGATAAAACGATGAGGTGATGACATTTTGGACAGACATGGATGTAAACTGTAACTTGACCGGTTGGCGGAGGCGTACAACCGCAAGGTGGTAATTCTGCTTATGTATTTTAAACTTGTTTCCAAAAAGTGCAGCCAGTTTTCTGATCATACGTGTCATTTTTAAGGCAAACACTGCTTTTCTGCTTCAGTTTCATTACTTGTTTTGTTTTGTTTTGTTTTGTTTTGTTTTGTTTTGTTTGCTTCTGATGCTTAATTTATTCAAAGTTTAGTCTGAATGTTTGTACAGTCACGGTGCCAGCCTAACACACTTCCTCCTGTTTAAGGCTTGGTCACAGTACATGTTTGATAAGAAGGTGTTGTCTCATTGTGATCCGGGACATACTGACGTGCATATCAGCACCTGATTACTGAGCAAACAAATTTGCTTCACATGCAAATGAATTACTCACACACGAAATCTACCAAAGACATGTTGAAAAATACTGACAAATGCCAGACGTTACTCACTTTCACAACTTTCACAGTTATGATACAGTACAGACTTGGATGTCAGGAATTAAAATGCATGTGTGTGTGTCGTGTAAACAAACTGTTGAGGTCTGATATCTTATGTAATATACAGAGTAAATAGATCCAGGTAACGTGTCAGTCCTGCCCTCCTTCTCTTTGGTTTTATCCCAACGTCTGTCTATCATCTTGGTCATGTAGCCTGATGCTGCATCATTGTGATCTGTAGAATAATCAGCCGTTAAAGCAGATCTACTCTGCTGCGGCTGTGGGTCGTCTGTCGATCGTAGGGTTGTTTGTTCGATCCCCGGCTCCTCCTGTCCACATGTTGACGAGCCTTGCATGGCAGCTTTGCCACTGTTTTATGAGGAAGGAAATGTATTCAACACATTTGTTAGGCCTCAACAGCGTTTCCAGATGTACAATAAATATCATATTTGAAACATAATTTTCCACTCTACACGATGTACGATTTATAATGCCAAAAGCACCATAATGTACGATAATTTGACCATTTGTGACGCTTACAATTAGCAGTTGGTTCTAGTTTGAACTGTCTCATTTTAATTCATTTCTGGATGAATTCTACGTCTGTGTCTACGCATCTCTTCTCAAGTGACCGCTTTCCAGCCAGTCATGCTTGGTCTAGGCTATGATGTTGATTAACGTGACTTTGCTTAACGATCGACACAAGGCATTTTGGAGAGAACAGGGCAACGTTTAAATAGTTAAGTAGTTTAAATCTTCTCAGAAAAGCAAACACCCGGAGGCTAACCTGATTTTAATCAGACCAAACCTGGAACTCAACTGAACCTATCTGTAATCCAAAATAACTCACAGATCAGCAATAAAACGTTACCTTTTTATGGTGCAATAAGTGACGTTATCTTTTCTGCATGAAAATAAGAAGTAAATGTTGCAGTTGGTTTGCATCTGGCTGAGGTGGAAATGTTGGCAGCCTCCGCTTACTCCTACAGGAATGATTATTCATTCAGATAGTTCATTAATATAAATCAGATCTCATAATCCTCATTATTATAAGCACTCGTGTTTCTCCACCCACAGAGTTTCTACACTCTAAAACGCCCAAACATCATTTAAAAGTAGCCGGTTTCAACAAACACAGGGTCACCGTGATATTCTCATGTCTACTCTGTTAGTATTTCACTTCAACGAGGACTAAGAATATAAAACCTGCTGCACTTGTGGGTACGATAAAATGAAAACTAACAGGGGTCACATGACTCACATTTAGTCACACATTGAGTCACACAAAGCTGCAACATGCCAACAGAGCTGTAGATGGTCCATCACAATATCAGCGTGACCCGGCAGAGGCACAGAGCCAGAGGTGACACATCACACCAGATCTCTGCTGCAGAAACTCCTCCTCATCATCTTCCTTTCAGAGAGAAAAGAACACGAGGCAGCTTTTTGTTGTTATACAAGGAAAGCACGCGAGATGCTTTAAAGATAAGACTTCCTAAATATGATGACAGGAAAGACATTTGAGGGATGATGACTGGTCATGAAAGGACGCCAGAGGAAGAACTGTAATTGTTTTTAAAAAGGATTTCTTGAGAGAATATAACAGAAAAGTTCTGAAAGCTCATATCTCCAGGATGATTGTTTTGTCTTGCTGCTCTGAGGGGAGAAGCTGACCTCGGTGGCCGTGCTACAGTCTTCATTTTCACCTCTGATGTGAGAAGTAGCACCCCTCACTGCTCCTCTCTTTTCTCGGTAGCGAGTCAGAGGTTGAGAAGTGGGTTCCTCTGAAATTGCACTTCTCTACGAGTCATCTGTGAGCTGCCTGGAAATTGAAGTACTCTCTTCTGAGTCGCTCGTTGTGAGTTCATCTGACTTTGCAGAGAGTTTCATGGAACTGAAAAGAAATGATCTCAGATGCATTAGTGGCTTTTGATAGAAGTTATTTTTTTAATAAGCTTTTTAAAACCTGAAGAGAGTCAACGCAACAGCACTCTGACTGTAATGTGTCGCTCTATTGGTGACATTAACTGATCACTCCACCACTTTGGGTCAGACTGAAATATCTCCAAATATCTGAAATCAGCTACTGTAGGGCTGCAGCTAACAATTATTTTCATTATCGATTTAATCTGCAGATTTTGATGCCTCCATGCCGGCAAAAGCCGCAGCCGGAGGTGTTGTGTTTTCGAGTTGTCCGTCCATCCGTGTCTTTCTCGTTTTTCTTCTTGAATTTTGTTCAGATTTGGCACAAACGTCCGCTTGGATTCAACGATGAACTGATTAGATTTTGGTGGTGAAAGGTCACTGTGACCTCACATCCATCCGTGACATCAAAGTCACTTAAATCCCCTTTCTTCCCCATTCTGATGCTCGGTTTGAACTTCAGCAAGTCGTCTTCACCACGTCTAGATGCCTAAATGCATTGAGTTGCTGCCGTGTGATTGGCTGATTAGCTATTTGTGTTAACAAGCAATTGAACAGTTGTGCCTAATAAAGTGGCCGGTGAGTGTATATGCTAATCATGAAAATGTCACACAAATGTGTAACAGGATAAAATGATAAAGTGATGACACTTTGGACAAACATGGATGTAAACAGGTCTATAAAATGGTATAAATATATCCAAAGTGACCAAGTTGATGTGTTTAGATGTCTTTTACCTGAAGAGATTCAGTTTAGAACGATATATAATCTGGTCATAGGAGAACCTGGAACCAGAGAGCAGGAAAACATGATTTGTTAGTGTGGAAACCATTTCTGTGCATTCACAATGATGTGATTCAGATGTTGATTGTAAATGTGCTTCTTCATAAAAGCTTGTAGTGGATCCCAGTGGTTCTTTGTACTTTAGATTGAGACTTCACTGTCACATGATGGAGGTTATTTCTTGTTATTCAGCTTCTGTGCGGGTGTTTTCTCTGTAATTGAATCAGGGGAGGAATGACCTTTATGGCCAAAAGTAGCCATGCTGTTGTTTTATTCCTCTGAGGTCAGTCAGAGAGCTCCACAGTGAATATCAGACCAACACTCCCCTGCAACGATTAGACTAACAAACAAGAACATTTGCTTTCTGTGGCCATTTAGGACATGAACATTTTGTTTGATTAAGCATCTTTCTGCTGATATACACTTTCTCCGACCATATTGCCTTGAATTAGGAGGACTTATATCAGATTGTATGGTCAGAAGGACCCAGGTGGACACATTAGAAGTTGCTTTTTTTCCTCCTGTGCTGGCTAATCCCTTGACTTCAGTTTGGAGGCCCAGCAGTTCACACGGAGCAGCAGTGTTGTTTCTTGGTCCCAGCGGCTGTGTTATATAATAATGATGTAGGTCGAGTCAGATTAACCCACTGCAGGTTTCTGAGGGGGATTAGGGACCGACTGCAAGATGTGGCCTGACGTAACGTCTCCTCAAACTGCTGTTGTTTCCCCAGCTGTAGAGCTAAAACTGACCATATGTAAAAACACATTCCCTGCTGTAGTGGTGAATGGAAATGAGGACCAACTTCTAATAAGTGTTTTAACATTTTCACACAACACAATTAATTTGTTACCAGCCATCATTTTTATCTCTCTGCGCCGGCGTGTGGCCGGTGGCAACATGTTTTCGGGTCGTCCTTCGTGAACGCGCCTGGAGGCAATTTCTTCAAATTTGGCACAAACGTCCACTTGGACTCAAGGGTGAACTGATTAGAATTTGGTGGTCAAAGGTCAAGGTTCACTGGGACCTTACGTCCGTCCCATTCTCGTATTCATTACATCTGGCACAAACATCCACCTGGACTCGAGGAGAATTTGGTGGTCAAAGGTCACTGTGACCTCAGAAAATACGTTTTTGTCCATAACTCAAGAATTCATGCTAATTATGACAATTTGGCTCAAATGTTTAACAGGATAAAATGATGAAGTGATGACATTCTGGACAGACATGGATGTACACTGCAACTTGACTGGTTGGCGGAGGCATACAAGCGCGAGGTGGTAATTCTAGTTTTAGAGGAAGCAGTGGAAGTTTCAAATCTTATTTAACAATGAAACTCTGTTATTGTCCAACTATAATAATCTAAACATGGTCATCGAATAAAATAAAAATGTATTCTGATTCTAAAGTTATGCGATGCAAAGGCCCCAAACCTTAGACTGTGTATAAAAAGTGGACGTAGTCAACGTGATGTCACCCATTGGTTTGTGGACTGCCTTTTTAAAGCCTCGAGTTCGGCATTTTGGCCGCCGGCACCTTGTTCTTTTGCAACCGGAAGTGACACGAGAGGGTGGAGCTAAGTACCGAAACGCTGAATAAGACATTTTCAGGCAACTAAAAAGGTTATAATTAACTTTCATGAAGTGAAAACACACTGTGAAAGGGTTAAAGTTCTAAGACGAAAACACGAACGACTCCCAGACCGGACAACGCCGTGGTAGCGACCTGTCAATCACAAGGTAGCCCCGCCCTAAAGCATCCCCTGCTTTATGGTCTATTTGACTCTAAATGGGACCATAATTTACTAAATGAACATCATGCTGTATTGAAGAAGACTTGAAACTAGAGATTGAGACCATAAACTCATGTTTACTATGTTTACTGAGGTAATAAATCAAGTGAGAAGTAGGCTTATTTTCTCAGAGACTTCTATACAATCAGACTTCTTTTAGCCACCAGAGGAGTCGCCCCCTGCTGGCTGTTAGAAAGAATGACAGTTTAAGGCACTTGAGACTCCCTCAACATATTATTGACCGTGAAAAGTTAAAAACTACTGTTTCAAGGCTTTTCCACGACAGCACAGCATTCCTAGTGCTGCTGAAGAGGAAATATTTTGATGGTAGTTTGGAGTTTGGACAGTCAAAGTCCTTTAACTCATTATGTTCTGTTAGTCACCATGATGAGTGCTTCAAAGTAGGAAAATAATACAAGAGCAGTATGAGCTTAAAAGCTGGCAGGTTCGAACTGTGTGATTCAAGTACAGTTGTTCATTAAAAGTGATAATAGGAAGATATTATCTGTACCTGTATCTGTATCTGTATCTGTTTAAATCTAATTTAGGTTGTGGGAAGTTTTTCTTAAATGTGGCTTCCTGAAGCGTGTAGTTAGAGAAACCAGAGGTGCTCATATATTTCCCCTGGGTTTTCCCCTGCACCACTTACTGTACACTTCCCACAGTAACTGTAATGTTACGGAGCAGAGGCCTCTGTAATCCTACACTGTTTTTCTAGAAGAGTTGGCCTACTCGTATAGTGAGAGACATTGTCCAGGACCTGAACTCTGTGGTTATGTGGGCCAGTTCAGTGCACACATGTGACAGCAGGAAACCACGCAGCTTTTCTTTAAGGCAAACACAAGAATCAGAGCAGGAATAACCAATGTTGAGCAGATTTTGTTTTCACCTTTGCACACCCACTGGAGGGAACTTCTGTCCTCCTTTTTGATGAAATGGATTTACTCAAATAGATTTCTCTGTCCGCGGTCCGGTGTACGTCAGACTTTGACGTTAACTCCTCGGCTATGTACTGGCCACATTGTCAGAGATATGTAGTCATGAACGGAGCAGACTGTTCAAAGCAGCTGGCAGTGAACTTGTAAAGATTTAGAGTTTGACCTGATAACATGGGAGTTTCCTCTGACTTTAAACGACAGCTCTGTGCGGTGTGTACAAAAAATACCCCACGTACCAAAAGCACCATAACCAATTTAGATTAAATAAACACATGTATTGCTTTGTGCATTCACAGGTCACCTGGACATGCCTCCTTGACCTTTTAATTCAAATGTTTTTATTGAATTTTCAACATTTTCAGCTCCAGCCATACAGCTGTCACACACTGTACACACATACTAGGGATGTAAATCACAAGTTCCAACATTATACGATATTATATTGAATCTTTTGACAACTATACGATATTTTCTGATATCACAAAGTCTACCATGATACAATTTCGACAATATCATATCCCTATTTAACACAATCGGTTACATTTACTGTATATCAACTCACAATAAACAACTAAAGATTTGAGAGTTGTATTACTGGGCTCTTCCAGACATTTAAAAGAAAACTATTGTTTTTTATAAAAAGAATAAGAACAGACCTGTTGTTCACTATGAAGTGCCTCATTTCTTTAAGCGCTGTTTGAGTGTTTAGGAAGGAGGTGCGCTTAGACGGAAATGCTGACAGATGATAGGCCATGGGAATTTCCAAATAATGGCGTATCTTAAAGATGTCTATGTATCGATGTTCTCACTTTGCATCAATGATATTGGATCGCTGAAAATTGACCCCTAAAACACACATGTACGTGCGTACACACACATACATAGTGTCGCTTGTGCAGATTGTCTGCTTGTGCTCTGTCTTCTGTAATGTGATTTTATGTTGTCATGTTTTAACTCTCTGTGCCGACTGTCTGCTTCACATGGTTTTGTATTAATTGCCAGCTTTCTAAATGTCCTACTTTGCATGATGCCGCCTCACTCCTCTCAGCTTTTAATCCTGTTCAGCTGTTTTGCTCACTCCTGTTCTAATTTTAAAATGTTTTGTGTTTTATTTGTTATTTTAATGGCCAATTTTTAACAACCGTTGATAATTAGCCTCTTCGCTAACACTTGCACATTTACAGTGATGCTGATCAATGTGCATCAATTAATTAGTTTTAAAAAATAGTGTCAAAGGAGGAAAGATCCTCTACATTAATGGGCATTTGACCTATTATATACTAAAATAGAGAAGAAAAGGATGTCAGATCTATCTGGTTGAGGTTGGGGTTGTTTGCCTTCACATCCACCCGCCACATTTATGGGATGGCGGTGCGTTCTTATTCTATTTGAGGAGAGTCACTCCTCCTCGCCATTTTTCCCCCAAACCTTCTGATGCATCAAATATTTCAGAAATAATGAAGCTTCAGGTAAAGACTCTCTTTTGCAGGTTGTTCTGTTGAATGAATGACCTCTCGTGACCTCTGTCTCTCTGTCTCTCTTCCTCTCCCCCCTCCCCAGTCTACCTGTTCATAGGCCTGATGATGATGTTCCTCCTGCTGCGCTCCTTCCACAAAATGGCCGACCTGCACGGCCTGACCTCCTTCCTGCAGCTGCCGCACTGCGAGGAGTCCGACGTGAACGAAGACAGGGAGCCCATCGTGGAAAACGGACAGCAGGAAGACCAGACGTCCTCTGTCCACACAGAAAAAGAGGCCAGCAAGCCTCTGGAGCCGGGATCACGGGCCTCGTACAACAGCATCAACACGAGCTGAGAAAGAAAGAGAAGCTCTACCTCTGGCACCCAGACTGGTGGGCTGAATCTGAACTCTTGTCTTAATTTGTCCATTGTGTCTTCTTTAGTCTCCTTGTTAAAAACATTTAATGAGGAATTGAGATGAGTTTTTTGAGATTCAGCCAAAACTAACAGTTTGTGAGTGGTTACTACGCCGCTACGCCGCACATATGAGAAGACTGTCCTCACTTGACTCCAGCTAAAAGATGTGATCACAGATGTTCCTGTTCCTCCTCAACGCTGGTATAACCGGTGTGTTCACCGTACGGGCTCAGGACGGCACATGAAGGGCTCGGAGCAAGGACTTTTTGACACATGGTTGGTTGCTTGCAGCCTTGCATGCATTTTTGTCACATTGTTATACAATATGTGTCACAGGTTTGGGTTGCTGGTTCAGGACTAACAAACAGAGAGCCAAAGTCTCACCCCTTCCGGTGGACCACCATGGGACCTTATGAAAAAATATGAGGTAGTCAATGGAGAGAGACAAATATTATTTTTTTTTATCCCATTTGAATGGCGCCGCGAAATCACACGTAATGTTTGTCAATTTAAAAGATGATTTTGCACGTCAACAAAGTCTCAGTTTGTTGTAGTATCATTTAGTTTTGTGTGAAACCGCTCAGTGAACTACATCGCTCGTCTCAGACACTAGTCAGTTAACGTAGCTGTGACCAGGCACATATGAAACATTATCTTTTCTGATGTGTTTTATCCAGCGACTCCTGGTCTTTTTATCAGCCGGGAAGAGAGTACTGGTGTGAGTTCATCCAAGTAGGAAACACAGACATCGTAGCTTCAGAGAGAGAGACGTCACTTGCATGACTTTTGGGTGTGTAGTCTTTCTAATTGCGTATTCTCACAGTCTGATACTTCAACAGTTTTACAACAAACTGACACTTTCCTGACTTGCAAAATTATCTTTTTCAATTGACAAACATCAACTGTGTGATTTGTGGCGCCGTTCAAACAGAATAAAAAAAATATGTATCTCTCTCCGTTGACTACCGTTCATATTTTTTCTGAAATAAGGTCCCACGGAGTCCACCGGAAGGGGAGGGACATCGGCTCTCTATATGGTATGTAATTGTACTGGAACTAAAAACACAATCTATGGATGTTCCATTTCAGCTTTACAGAACTCTTTTACACCTTTAACTACATTTGTTTCTATTTGGGTGCATTGTTCAGCTCCTTCTCTGTATATTTCCCGTACGCACATCATTGCCAAAACACCTCCACACCGTCCAGTCATATCTAGAGCCAGGATGTGCCTTTACTCACTTTTGCACCACTTGAATGCATCTTCATAAGCATGAATGGTCACAACTGCAGTGAAATCTGTTAAAACTTTAGATCACTTCCTCATATAAAGGTCAAATGTGGACCTACGCTGAGCATTTAAAACACCGGGGGCGTTTACTGGAATGTGTTTAATCAGATTTCCTGTGTAAAAGTAGTGCCTTTCCTGTGTCTCAGTCAGCTGTGATGAGTACAGGAACCACAGATGAGCACTGTGTTTGCCTCAGGCAGGACGTGGGCCGTCCTCCTTTATGGTGCTGCCCCCTGGTGTCTGCATGGATGTAGCGCAGCATGTTACTACGCCTCCAGAAGAGTCCTAAATAGGGTCAAAGGGTTGGAACAGAGGGATCGAGGAAAAGAAAAAGATGACCGTAAATAAAAAGTGTTTTGCTGTGGTGATTGAGGAATTCATTTCAACGGAAAACCAAACGTTACTCGTCAAACACGACACGACTGTGTGATTTAGAGATCATGAACACTTGAAATGCACTTTAATGTTCACATCAGTTCTTTCTCTTTTACCGTGGAAGTTGTAGTTGAATGAGTTGAAGGCTAATTATATCCCGATACTGTAAAGTAAGTTGTCTCTGTCCATGTCGGTGTGTATGTTGTAGTGTAGTAATATATTAATATGTATTCACATTGGACAACCATAAATTAAAAAGAACCTTTCCCTATATTATTATTATTATGATGTTGACATGTTTGTTCTCTTAAGCGTTTAACAACTATTAAATTAATCAACAACTATTTTGATAATGGATTAATCGGTTTGAGTTTTGTTTTAAGACATAAAAGTCCAAACTCAGATTCCAGCTTCTTAAATGTGAATATTTTCTGGTTTCTTTCCTCCTCTATGACAGTAAACTGAACATCTTTGAGTTGTGGACAAAACAAGACATTTGAGGACGTCGTCAAACAACCAATCGATTAATCGAGAAAATAATCACCAATGAAAATAATCATTAGTTAGTATGGTTGGTATGTGAGCACAGAGTGTGTTATGAGGTGGATATCTGCCTCAAATCAAGAGTCTGAGAGCAGTAAAGTCTTTCAGTGACACAAAAACAATGAGACAAAGTGATTGATTTCTTATTTATAGTGTGGCGAGACCGTGGGCGAAGCTGCCTCCAAGAGTCCACGTTACCCGTCTTATTTGTCTATTAGGAACAAACTCGAATGAAAACTAGATGTCAGTTTATTTCGATAACTTCCTGACATCCTGGATGGTCTTTGTGCTCAACTCCACGTATTAGTTGTAAGTTTCTGATGTGATCGTGACAAAACGTAAACTGAACGTGTAAAGTCTTTCACAAGGTAACAGGTCAGCTTGAAACTGAAACATCTCTGGTTGGAGACTTTCAGTCTGCTGCAAAATGTAATGCAGTTTCACTTTCATGATTTTCTAAATACACTACTGCAGCTTTTCTTCAGGGTCATAAATGGCTGTGGCTCAGAGTGTTGAGCAAGTCGTCCACCAATCGGAAGGTCGGTGGTTCAATCCCCGGCTGCTCCAGGTCACATGTCAATGTGTCCTTGAGCACTTAACCCCAAATGGCTCCTGAAAGCATAGCCATCTGAGTATTCAGATTAGATCCTGATGGGCAAAGTTGGCACCTTAGCAGCCTCTGTCATCAGTGTATGAATGTGTGTGTGTGTGTGAATGGGCGAATGCTGACATGTAGTGTAAAGCACTTTGAGTGGTCGAAGACTAGAAAAGTGTTATATAAATGCAAGTCCAAATGAAAATACAACATCGGTTGATGGAGTTAAAACCACAAAGAAATGCCGTTTATGTGCAGTTTTCATAATCGTTTCCCCACATCCATTTCCAAAACTGTCAAATATCTGCCGTAAAATGTACTTTATGCATTATAATGAATAAATCATGTTAAACAATGAAGATACAGCATGATTTCATTTTCACATTTTATTAAAAAACGTCAGTATAGTTAAACAGATATTTGCCTTCTTTTAAAAAAAAAAAGATGTAAATACATAGTGTCCAGGCATTCTGCCCTCAAATGTAACCGTTAAAATATTTTTAGAGAAATAATAGTAAATAAAATAACTGCCATGACGGTACATTAATATACCATTAGAAAAATTATCAAAAATGGTTATGACATTTAATTACTCATCTTGTTAACAAAGTATGCCATTTATAAATAGTTTGAGACTGCAGACCTTTGCATAGAAAACAACTCTGATCCATAAACAGGATGAAAGTACAAAAACCTGACAAACAGGCATCATGTGCTTCCTCAAACAATTCGTCTCAGTGTTTCCCCGTCACACAGTTCAGCAGTGTTGGTTTAAATGCTGGACCAACAAATATATATATAGCCGGTTAAGTTACAGTTAAACAATATACATTAACAGAACATGTAATCGCACTTTATGGGCTCAAAAGGAATCATTCGGATAATTTACCTGTAATGTTACCACTGCTTAATAAATACAGAGTAAAACACAAACCAGAGAAATGCATATTATTAACAAAAGTGCAATAATTCAGATGTAAACCAGACAAAACATGTGAACCCCACTGAAACGAGCAGAACTTGACCTACTGATGAGTGTTCACAGGGGGGAAGTCAGCACCATCTGGACTCCATCAGCCAATGTGGCTCACAGCGTGATGCTAAACACCCACCAGGACCGATCAATAACAGGACATCTGTACAACAGAAGCTGTTGCGTAGTGGTTGTGACTTTAGCTAATGTGACACCTACAGTGTATCTGCACTGTCACATTAAAACCCAAGAGGATGTGTTGTATATAATCACAGTACTGTAAAGGCTCTTTGAATAAAAGCATCTATTTAAAAGACATTAAATACTCTTTCTGAGCACGACTGTGCATATAAGCCACGTGTTTCCTGAGCCACAGCTGCACTCGGAGAGGAAACATTTCAGGCTAAACACATTTTAGTTTCACTCTTTTTAGCCTTCAGATGGGACACGGTTTAACAGTCAGCTGAGAAGCATTAAGAGTTGTGCCTTTTTAGGATACATAGGATACGTTAATATGACATGTAATCACACTGTACCTCCAACTACTAGTTGTTACTGAAATAACTGATGGATACACCCAGTTAGTCTTCAACAGTTCAAATGTCTTTCTTTTTGTAACCGAACAACTGGCTCTTATTCTGAATTAATAAGCACATTTTTTCTGGGTGCTCCTACTGACCTGATCTCTTAGCACCTGTAATAACTTGTTGATAAATATGAGGTCAAAGGATTTCTTCACAGAAGTTTGAAAAATCAGAAAACAGAAGTTTGACCCATAATATTAGTGTTTCAATCATTCTCCTTCAAACACCTGACGAATCACATTCTCTCAGAACTCACATTAACATGTTACACTTGTGTGTTTTAAGTGATTCATCCCACTTGTAGCCCCACGTTCAGTCCGCTGCATGAATCAACACCAGTACATGACGCGCTGCTGCTTTTTTCTTTACTCCAGATAAACTGGGATGTTCAATGTGAACGCAGGAAAGCTTGAAGCTGTGATGCATTTGACAATTTTTTCCTCCTTTGCTGAATAAATCCTGTTTTCTAATCAGATACCTCCCTTCTCTCATTCTAATTAGCTGAGTCACACTGGAAACTGTAGTAAAATGCTTTCAACAGTTCATTATGCACTGACTCATGGCTTAGCCATTAAACAGCCTCATTTGGTTTAACACGCACAGTTTTCACTGTGACTTCACCTCCATTTTTGCCGGAGAAATGCAAACCTTTTATGTTGCACAAAAAGCTGCCAGATGCATCACAGCTACTTCTCATGCTAGCCCACCCATGGAGCATTTCCTGTCTTAGACATCAACCATTTCTACATTTCTAGAGCGTTCTTACAACTTTCTTAAGCCCATAATACACTATTTCTTGATCAATATATAATTAAAAAAAACAACATTTGATGTGTTTGAAAGTCCAGCCCTTGGGAATTCAGTTTTTGTCCGCTAACGTCATGAATGCTGTTCAGGTTACTTCCTGTTGAAATGGATTTCTTACAGTATAATGATGCCAATGAGGCAATCAGGACTCCACCAGGATCTCCATCAGATGATCCAGCTCAATTCCTTCTCTCACATGATTCTGACTAGAGAAGGGTGGCGAAGAAAGAGAAGGTGAAGAAGAGGATGAGGAAGACAATGGGCTGAACGAGGAGAACGAAGGCAGGCACTTGAGATTCTGGTTGAGAGAGAGGGAGAAGGGGTGAGAGGGGGAGGAGGAGGAGGAGAAAGGCGGCAGGTACCGTAACAGGTCATCCCCAGCCTGGTATCCACCTCCACTGCCTCTGAACCCAAGCACTCCCATGTCCCGCTCCAGCACGGACGTGTCTATGTCCTGGAACAGGTCCTCCACAGTGAGCTCACTGAGGTAGCTGGACCTCATCACCTCCAAGCTGCTCTCCCGCAACCTCCACTCTTCCTGCTGCTCCCCATAACCTCTGACTCCGTGTTTCACCCACGCCACACCTCCATCAGAGGGCCCTGACAGGTTCTCTAAGGACCTGAGAGGTGTCCGCGGAGCTGCCTGTGGGCTCCCATCAATGGTAGTGTCCAGTGCAGTGAGAATGGAGGAGATGGCAGCTGAAAGGGAGAAATCAGACTCAGTGGACATCAATCCCCAGTCCTCATCTTCGTCTCTTACAGACAGAGGGACATTTGATGCACCTAAGTGACAGTTTGCAGGAGACCTACTTGTGGCACAATTTGACAAGTAATTTATAGAGACCAGAGGGCAGCTGACAAGAGCTGAGTGGCTGTTAGAAAACATCACTGCAGAGTGATGCTTTTCCTCCTGGAGTGCAGATGAAGAGCTACAAGGTGGTTGTGACACCTCCATATCTACAGAGGGCGCCCCACACGCCTCCAGGCTGACCTGCCGCAGTGTGTTGGCTATCAGAACGGAGCGCCGCAGGCTGGGTTCAGGTAGCTCCTGGCCATGCTGATACTTGTTCAGGGAAACTGAGAACACAAACTGGCGCTGGCTCTCCCAGGTGGGGCTGCTCTGGTCTGAAACGTCCACATCCTCTGGTGGATGTTTACGCTTCTGTCCCTTCACGATCATCTTTAAACTGCAGAGAAAGGCATAAACCGTTAAGTTGACTTGTAATGCTGCTAAAAATCATCTATAGTTAACATTTTGTAGATGATCAGTTCCTCTGTATCCTTAGTAAAGGAATGATGGATTTTTTTAAATTAAAATACTCTAGAAGAAAAATTGAGTAATATGAAAATGCTGATGAGAGCAACACATACATTAAGGCTTCTCAATGATTAGGAGGATTTGCTTGCTTTTCTCTGTTTTTAATCATGTTAATCAAGATGTTTTTTGGGGGAGACTGTTCATAGGGCTGCAACTAACAATCATTTTCACTGTCAATTAATCTGTCGATCATTTTCTTGATTAATCGATTAGTTGTTTGGTCTATAAAATGTCAGAAAATGGTGAAAAATATCAATCAGTGTTTCCAAAAACTCCCAAGAGGACTTCCTCAAATGTCTTGTTTTGTCCAAACCTCAAAGATATTCAGTTTACTGTCATAGACGAGTAAAGAAACCAGAAAATATTCACATTTAAGAAGCTGCAATCAGAGGGTTTACATTTTTTTTTTCTTAAGAAATGACTCAAACCGGTTAATCAATTATCAAAATAGTTGACAAATAATGTAATAGTTGACAACTAATAGATTAATCTATAATGTTTTAATATTATGTATTAATATTAATAATATTATTGATTAAAAACAGAGAAAAGCAAGCAAATCCTCATCATTGAGAAGCCTTATTGAGAAGCCTACTTTATTAGAGACCATAAGATTAGAACATTATAGATTAATCTATTAGTTGTAAATTATTAATTAATTGCCAACTATTTTGATAATCGATTAACAGGTTTGAGTATTTTTTTAAAGGTCCCATATTATACTCATTTTCAGGTTCATACTTGTATTTTGTGTTTCTACTAGAACATGTTTACATGCTGTAATGTTCAAAATACCCTTTATTTTCCTCATACTATCAGCCTGAATATACCTGTATTTACCCTCGTCTGAAACGCTGCGTTTTAGTGCATTTCAGTGGAATTGCGTTTTTAGGCAATAGCTTGGGTCCATGTGTACTTCATGTCAGCTGATGTCATTAACACACACTGCAACCAGGAAATAAACTGGGACACATTTACAATGTTTACATTTAAAATTGTGTCTAAATATTGTATATTTGTGACATCACAAATGGGTAGGAATCCTGACAGCTTGTTTCAAACGCAGAGTTTCTGAATACGGGCTGTGCGTATGTCCCTGTGGATTGATAGTTTCGATACTTTCACAGTATTTATATAGGACTTAAACCTGCTTTATAATAATATAATATAATATAATCTTCCTTTTTTATAATATGGGACCTTTAAGGGAAAAAAAAGTCTAAATTCTCTGATTCCAGCTTCTTAAATGTGAATATTTTCTGGTTTCTTTACTTCATAAATAAACAATACTGTATGATACCTTCAAATTAAATAACATTAAAAATGATGCTATGGAGGTTTTTCTATAAACACTATATAAGTTAGCCAACAGTTAGCTTTATCATATAGGAGGGAAACTGAAAACCTCGACAGAGAACACTGAATAACATGAAACTTAAGACTTGAAATATCTTGATTAACAAAAAGGAAAAGAGTAACGTAGTTAAACCACTTATTAAGTTAGATGTTAAACTTTAAACACAGTTAGAAAGTGAAGACATGTTGAAGCTAACAGACCTGTTGAATCACTTCCGGTCTCTCCTCGGTTAAAGTACCGTGACTGTTGGTTTAATATATCGTTATCTTGACTCCTCTTCGACACAATAAACTATTTATAGTTTTACTCAACTCATTCGAAAATAAATCAGCAATTAAAAACGATTTAAAACTTTCTGTTTCAGCCTCTAAAAGGCTAAACGGACTTCTCTAATAACCGACTGACTCTTCTCTTCTCCCGCCGTGATTTGAGTTTCACTCCAAAGGGTCTGCAGTTGGGGGTAGTGATGTGTCGTCGCGAACGATCCGACTCTAAGAACCGGCTCTTTTAAGTGAACGATTTTTTT
>CAKAOH010029715.1:0-43170 GCA_916701665.1 Sebastiscus tertius | reverse complement strand
TGAAAAATACGTGGGTGTCAGAGATTCGTAAAGTTCTTACAGGTCAGCTAGAGGCGTGCAGAGGTACGTGCACACACACACACACACACACCTGTGCACTTGAGAATACCTCCTTCGTTGTGTATTTTCACCTCTTCCATAACTACTTACTTCCGTTCCAACTTGAAACTGATGGACAGGCTCGTGTCGATATGAATCCATTCATCTGTAAGCTTCTGTTAGACCAGGGGTCAGCAACCTCTACTATCACAAATCTGTCTGGAGCCGCAAAACATTTGAGCATAGTGATGAAGGTAACACAGCCTATAGTCTAAGTATATAGAATATAAGTCTAATGCAGTGAGGGCCCAAGTTGAAATGTACGACAGAGTATTAGGGCCACAAAAATCTGAGATTTCAAGAATAAAGTCATAATATTCCGAGAAAAAAGTCGTAATATTATGAGAATAAAGTCATAACTTTAACAAGTTATTTTTTTTTCCTCAATGTGGCCCTAATACTCCGTCGTACTGTCGTACCGTCGTACCATCGTACCATAGACCTACAACAATGATAAATAAAAATGAAAATGTAAACAAAAAACAGTTATTCATTTCCACTAATTTAAAAAAACAAATCCACAGGGAGCCACTGGAGAGGGGCTGAAGAGCTGCAGACCCCTGTGTTAAACCCATAGAATATATATAAAGATGAACAACATGACAGCTCCCCAAAAGTGAAGCCAAAACATCTGGATCGCCCTCTGGTGGCTGGCTGCAGTATAGGTCATAAAGTCCGCCCCCCTCCATGTTGGTAGATGGGACATGGACCAAACTAAAAAGTCAAATACATTTTCCCAAAGATGGTTTCTGTCAGTTCAGGTAGTTCTTATCACGCTGATGTGTGAATGATGTTTGTTCAAGTGTTCATTTTTCTGATCAGTTTGGTTTGAATCACTACTGAGCAGTCTCCGGCTCCAAATGACATCAACAGCTCCCGTATCCGGATATTTTGGCTTCACTTTTGTACAGTGGGAGGAAGTGGAGACGCTCCGTCCATCTTTATATACAGTCTATAGTTAGACCAGTAATGTGATGCTTATACCCATTTTCCCACCAAAATTAGCTCGTATATGCAGGTTTTTAAACACGAGAAAACCCACTAAAAATAGGCAATAGACTCCTTTCCCATCATCAGTGGACCAGTATGCCTTTCTGGGTGTTTTTTTTCTCGTGTGTCATGGACACGTGAACATTACAGTGTAACTTCTATTTTATATCTGTGACTTATTCAGTCTCTCTTTAAAATTCTCAAACCAGAGTTGCTGATTGTTGGAAGAGTGGAAAGACTAACAAAGACGGTTTTGATGGGTTTTATTTTGTTTCTGTCCAGTTCGAATGAAGTGTGTTTTACATCGATCAGCGAGGTCAAATGACTGTTTCTGTCAGTGGAGTCTGGTAGATTTGAGGAGAGCACATTAATTGTATGTT
Organism: Sebastiscus tertius; assembly: GCA_916701665.1. Classification (NCBI taxonomy): domain Eukaryota; kingdom Metazoa; phylum Chordata; class Actinopteri; order Perciformes; family Sebastidae; genus Sebastiscus; species Sebastiscus tertius. The sequence continues at coordinate 41,701 of CAKAOH010029715.1, read as the reverse complement.
TTGTGTGTTGATTTTATTTTTTATACATTCACTTCAACATGCGTCACATAGCATCACGCAGAAAAAAAGGGACGATAATTAACGCGTCCAGCGGGTATCGTCTTTCTATCACTGGTGATCGGAGCTGGAGCCGATAAATACTGAGACTACTGCAGAGTCCTACTGAAGACAAAAGCTACATGTTAATGGGTTTTTTTTTTTCGTCCAGTGGGAAAGGGGCTCTACATGGAACATTGTATATCTAATCACACATTCAACTAGTTTGCTGGTGCCACAATTATTATTATATTGCGTCTTCACAATTCTCCACACATACTTTACATCTCCAATATACACTCTAAAAACACTTTTTAAAATGCAGTTTGATTTTCTATTTTTTTCCCATGCTGTGGCTCTATCATTATTTCCTGCTGCAGCAACTCAATTTCTTTCTGTTATCAGGAGCATTTTCATGTCAACAGCAGTATCTATCAGCACATCTTGGAGTCATCCTTCTCTGCAATCTGCTGATAGGCCTGTCATTCTCTCTGCCAAGTCCTCTCTCTAATACTGTCCGTGAACTGCAGACAGAGAATCACGCAACATACAAACATAATCACAGTCTATTTAGCATTTCTGCAGTTGTGAGAAAGACACAAATGCATCACAATATTTAGGACATACTGTACCTGTTTAGTACTCAAAACAAGATTTTACTTATTTTAAGTCATTTTGATACAATCACTGATCAGAAACATCATTCAACCTACAGGTTATTATTTTAAGAAAATCATTGAAGGTATATATATATATATATACACCGATCAGCCATAACATTACGACCACCTGCCTAATATTGAGTAGGTCCCCCTTTTGCCAAAACAGTCCTGACCCGTCGAGGCATGGACTCCACTAGACCTCTGAAAGTCTGCTGTGGTATCTGGCACCAAGCCATCAGTAGCAGATCCCTTAACTCCTGTATAAGTTGCGAGGTGGGGCCTCCGTGGATCGGACTTGTTCGTCCAGCACATCCCACAGATGCTTCATTAGATTGAGATCTGGAGAATTTGAAGGCAGAGTCGACACCTCCATCCACCTGATGTAAAAGAAAAACGTGATTCATCAGACCGAGCCACCTTCTTCCATTGCTCCGTGGTCCAGTTCTGATGCTCACGTGCCCATTGTAGACACTTTTGGCGGTGGACCCTGGTCAGCACGGGGCACCCTGACCGGTCTGCGGCTACGCAGCCCCATACGCAACAAACTGCGACGCACTGTGTGTTCTGACACCTTTCTATCGGAACCAGCATTAACTTCTTTAGCAGTTTGAGGTCCAGTAGCTCTTCTATTGGATCAGACAACACGGGCCAGCCTTCACTCCCCACGTGCATCAATGAGCCTCAGGTCTGACCCCGTCGCCGGTTCACCGGTTTTCCCTCCTCGGACCACTTTTGGTCGGTCCTGACCATTTTAGACCGGGAACATCCCATAAGAGCTGCAGTTCTGGAGATGCTCTGACCCAGTCGTCTAGCCAGCCTTTGGCCCTTGTTGTCAAAGTCACTCACATCCTGAAACGCTTGCCCTTTTTTTCTGCTTCTAACACAAAGTTCAAAATGTTCGCTTGCTGTCTAATATATCCCCCCACTGCCAGCTGCCATTGCAACGAGATAATCCATGTTATTCACTTCACCTGTCAGTGGTCTTAATGTTATGGTTGATCAGTGTATATGCATATACTATACACTTCATACTATATAATACTGTATATATGGCTGTTGACCAGTGAATGGACTAATATGTCTAAACTGACAATTTGATTGACAACAATTTTAATAATTGGTTAATCTTTGAAGTCATTAATTAAGAAAAAATGACAAACATTGTTTCGTTCCAGAATCTCAAATGTGAGGATTTGCTGCTTTTCTCTGTTTTATATCTTTGTAAATGAGATATCTTTGGGCCTTTGTTCTATTTTGTGAGACTAAACAACCACTTTGAGGACGTCACCTCGAGGTATAATATGCTGGCATTACCTAAAATGCATGTGATACTAAAATAAGCATCACTGTGACCCACTAGCAGTGTGTGGTGGTGTGTGTATCTACAGGCTACCTCTCTCGGCCCTCGCCGTACCGGTGAGCATCAGTCGTCCACAGTTCCACTCTGTGGTCCTGACTGACAGGAAAACCACCCTCTGTGAGCCACACACTCTGCGCGTCTGACAACTCGCCGTCAGTGTGGGACGTACCTGTGTGTGTGTGTGTGTGTGTGTGTGTGTGTGTGTGTGTGTGTGTGTGTGAGCAGACTGACTAATAACACAGCAGCCCTGTCATGAAGCCTGGAGAGCAGAGGCTGTACGAGGCTCTGACGGTCCGGCGCAGCGAGCGTGTGTGTGTGTGTGTGTGTGTGTGTGTGTGTGTGTGATTTACACCTCTGGCTCCGTGTGAGGAGGGTAGTAGAGGAAAGACAGAGCGAGAGAGACAGAGAGAATGAAATTGGTCTGGGAAAAGGAGAGGGAGGAGATTGAAAGTGATGGGGAGAGAAGAGAGAAGAGGGTGGTGGAGTGATGGGCAGAGAGAGACAAAGAGAGATTCTCAGGGTGGAGATGGAGGCTGAGAGGCAGCACAGAGGGAACGAAGGAGGCTCGTGAAAAGAAGGAGGATGAAGAGGAACGGCTGTTGGCCGGACAGAGAGAGAGAGAGAAGGAGAGATAGATATGCTGAGAGAGATGGAAAAGAGGAAGAGATGGATTATAATGTGACCAGATGAAAGGAGTACAGTACATCCAGTGTCAACCAACAGTAGTAATAATAATCATAGTTTTCTTTCCTGCAGACTTTGCTTTGTTGGATCTCATAAGGCAGCAATGATCCATGGGTATTCCCCCCCACACACACACTCCTCCCTCTACCTGCAGTAATGTTTCTGCTTTATGGCTGCATGTTCACACCGGACACCAGGCCCAGTGTCAGCGATGGATAGTCTAATTTCCCTCCGTAAATGTTTTAATTCAACAACGTCATATAGGGGCACTTCTGTACACGGCTAAAAAACACAACGACAGCTATAATTCATGAAGGCAAAGGACGTAACGGTGCCCGTCTGCCTGAGCGACAGTCAGTACTTCATGTTTCATGAGGCTTTAACTAATCAAAACTCCACTTTAATCTCATTTTTGGGAGAAATGGGACAGGATTCTGGATCTATCTGCGTCGGGAGGAGGTCGGGGTGGATGGACGGGTCAAACAAACACAGACTTACACCCAGGACACCACTGTTAGTGAAGTCAACGTTGACTTATTTTACTGCGGTTTTGTGACGTAACTTGCTCACTTAAGTAACGCCAGTTACGTAACAAACGTAGTTATTTTACTTAAGAGATTTATTTATTTTAAATTAAACCTCGATATTTTTCCTAAACCTAACCACATAGTTTTGTGGCGTAAGTAAACTTAAAAACTAAGTAAGCATACGTTGGAAGTTTATTTTGAAAAGACACTACGTATGTAGCGAGTGGAAACTGACACGCCGTCCCTGACACGTCCAAAACTGACACTATAGAGGGGAATCTGGAGCGTCGTTCCTTAAAGCAAAGCAATGTCTATTTGCTGCCCCTTGTCACAGATTGCACATATCTACAGTTTTCCCTTTCAGATTAATTTATTAGGAGCTACAATTATTCAGTAATTCTCATGGAAAAAAGAAAAGATTATAAATATAATCTTTTCTGCTTTCATATTGTGTTAATCATCTCATGACCCCCTGAGATTTGTCTACCAACCCCTTTGGAGGTGTCCCGACCCCGAGGTTGATTTGGTGGATAAATATTGCATGACCTACAACACATACAAAAATATACGACATAGTGGACGCATAAAAGGCATCAATATGCAGAGAGTAACAGTGAGAGGGATGCGGGAAGATGAAGTATTATTTGTCATATTCCCTCAACAAGCTGACACAATGCCACTGGTTGGAATAGAATGGACTGTGTGATGGCTGCCTGTGTCTGGAGCTGTGCACAGTGCTACTCCTCCCTGCTGCTCCCTTGCTGAGGTTCTACCTCTCAGACTGTTGTGTGACCAGCCTCCATGAATAAAACATTGCTAGATTCATGATGAAAAAATATATCCATTTTGCTGAATACTATATTTGGAGCATGTGGAACGGCTCCATGCTGAGTCTGCATTTGTGCGACAGCTTCATTGGTTACTCGGAATGGGAGGTGACAAGCAAGATCATTCACAGAGCCTGGTATTTCACTTATGGGAGCTTACGCCTTTGGCCGAGGCCGCGCCTCACCGTCTGCAGTTATTTTACAAGATTCTTTTCTGGAGGTTTTCTTGTCACACAGCAGAATCCTGTGGCAGGCCAGATTTGTTAACGTTGCGTTTATGAAGCCTCTTTATTTTGGATATGGGTTGATATCCGAAGGCGTATCCCCGGTGACTTCAGTGTTGTGATGTTTCTTTCTTTATAGCGCCACAAAGTGATTTCTGTCAGACCAATAAAAGCAGCTTACGCAGTTGACACTGCAGTTTGGGTGGTTTTATACGTGGAGATAACTCGGAGACACTTTTTGGTGTAAAAGAAGTCACTGCTCTGGAGGTCACAGCTGATCACTAAAACAATGGGGTTAGATCTTTTTGTATCCGGCCCTGTACTATTCCTTCTCCTCTATGATTTAATATCACCTTGTACTACTGTAGCTACTCGTTATTATACCCGTCCGGGACCAGACACCAATATAAGGACAGAGAATTACAAACAGGCCACAGCAGCCAGCTCAAGCTTAACCAAGTAGTTTTAGTTGCTTAAGAGAAGACACTCCAGGTGAATAGAGTAAACACTATCACTATAACTTTCCCCAGTTGATTACTGACATTAAGACAATTACTTGTTTTATTCATGATTTTGTTTAAATATGCAAATGAGGCAATATCTTATCAAATGAAATGTGAACATTGGATGAAGCCAGGTTCAACATGTTGACATATTAGAGTCAAAATTTGTACCGAGGGGATTTTGAATATCTCTTTGTATTACTCCATAAATCAGAAAATACTACTAACTAGAATGGCACTCGGAGAGCGCAGACCTCCGCCAAGGTGCCTGACTTTAAAAACAGATCACAGCTCCCAGCTGGTGGTACCGTGAGGTGGTCGGCTTATTATTAACACGGTGTGTTTCCGCGTTACGTATCGGCATTGTATTGTCTTGTTATGTCTGTATAACGTTACACTGCGTTGTCTCTCATCCCGTCATCTACTGCTTTTTTTCTTTCTCACCGCGGACGGCGAGCAGCTCCCACGTATCTCCCTGCTCTCAGAAGGAAGAAAAAGGCAGGGTCATGCATCATCAACGCCTCATCAGTTACACTGCGCATATGTTATACCCAGAGGTCTTAATGCTCAGGCTGATCGGAATTCAGGATCATGATCCGGATCGCCACCAAAATCCAATGGATTGTTCATTGTGCTACACTCCACCCTCCAAAAAAATTCATTCAAATCCATCTCGGACTTTTGGAGTAATCCTGCTAACAGACAGACAGACAAACAAACAAACAAACCAACCAACCAACGCCGGTGAAAATATAACCTCCTTCTAAGGCAAAGGTAACACAGCCTTTGGCCTTGGTGGAGGTAATAATGCAGCCATAAAACATCCATTTTCTCCATGTTTTTAGTAATAAAATGTTGTATAAATCAGGCTATGAATGATATCTGAACAAACCCCTCTGTAAAAACCTTCAGAATATACTGTAGATAGGAATGAAAGTGAAGGTCTAGTGGATGTAAGTGCTGCTGAAGTGGAGATTTCTGATTCAGAGTCTGAGAGAAAACAGCCTTTACAGATATGGATTGGAAAACTCACTACAGTTTGAAAACACTACAGGTTTAACTAATGGATACCACAATGAAACTTCCCCATTATCTAGTGCTAACTGTTGGTGAATTCAGGAGAAATCTATAGATGCAAATAGACAAAGTAGTAAAATAAATGTTTTCTTTCCGCTGGTCTGAAAGAAGACATATTACGGAAGCTAAATCTCAAAAAACAATGTCTTGTGTCTCGTCTTAAGCTTCAGTAGACTTTAATCATTGAGGAGGCATATCAGAAAATGCTTGTATAAATAATTTCTGTTCCAGTCAGATTGATCACGGCTGAAGGCACTGAAGAAGCATATATTATGGTTTGATGAACAATAAAACAAAATAAAATGTCTCTGTTGTGTTCACAGAAGCCAGCCAGCTCAACATCTACGGGCCCCCCATGAGGTGAGCAACCAGCTTCATAAAATCTCACAAAAAATACAAAATGATCTGATGAATCTTCTTACAAGCTAAAATAAGAGTTTAAAAAACCCAACACATTAAGTTGCAGACATCCTGCTTCAGCCATTTCATCCCAACTGATGTTACATGTCCCTGTGCTCCATGTTGCTCCAGGAATGTGCGTAAGATGGCCCTGAGACAGTCCGATTCATCGAGTCCGGAGTCGGGCTTCAGGAGAAGCAACCCTAGCCCTAATATGAGGCAGAAGAGAGGTGAGAGGTCACATGATGATCTCTTTTTACATTTCCTTTTGTTTTTGTTCTGCAAACATCCCCCATTACCCTCTGGAGTAAGAGTAATACACTGTAGGTGGGAGATGACGTGTGAACCCTTTACTGTGGCAACGTAGTGGAGAAAGAAATAAGAGGCCAGCGCATGCTCACACACACACACACACACCGACACACACGATCTCATCCAGAACGCTGTACTTCTGCACACACACACACCTCTTCCAATCTCTACTGCTTACATGAAGCTAAAGGTTAGGGACAGCTGACAGCAGCTGTTATTTTTGGTCTCAGCCCTCTAATGGGTGTCTGGCCACTATTACAAAACTAAGTGTCCAAACCCATACCTGTCTGCTCACATCCATTCACACCTCCTCCTCCTCCTTTCTCTCTTCTCTCCCTCTTTATCTCTCCTCCTGCTACTCTTTTTCTTTCAGTCCTCTCTATCCACTACCCCGTCTTCCCTTTCTTACTCTCGCCTTTTTTTCTTACCACACCATCTCCTCCTCTCCTTTCCCTCGCTCCATTCTGCCTCCTCACTCCCCTCCTTCCATCTCATTTCTCTTCCCTTCTTTCTCTTGACGATGCATCATCATCATCATCATACATCTCAGCACTGATCAGCTGCTTCACACTGATGATTAACACACACATCCTTGCATATTCAGGAAGCGATGGCTCGTCAGTTTGTACCAGACGTGTGACGCTGTGTGTTTGTGCCAAAGGTGTTAATTTTTCCAGTCGTGATGAAAGAGTAAGATCCTAGATTTACCATTTACACCTGAAATTAAACTGCATCCTGATATACTACTAAAGCAAACCATGCAGTTACATCCTGCCTCAAACTGGTGATGTTTCAACCATAGACTGTATATAGATGAAGTGGACGCAGTCATCGTGATGTCACCCATTTATTTGCGGACTACGGTTTTGAAGCCTTGATTTTGGCATTTTTGGCCATCGCCATCTTGTTTTCATCAGAAGTGACCATATTTGGACGAGAGGTTGGAGCTGGGGAGGAGCGAGGCCTGGTCGGGGCAGGTACCGCTGGCATAGCAATTTAAACGGGTGAATTATTGAAAAATTTATACAGTTGTCATGAATGGGGAGATTTGGCATAGAGACCAAAACCATTTTTTTTGTACCAGGCTATAAACTTGTTTATTTCTGCGTGAAGTTGGGCATTTAAACATGGGGGTCTATGGAGATTGACTCCGGAGGTTGCTGGTTTACCTGTTTGTGCTGAGTCATTCAGTGCAGGTTGTTTTAAAGTCTGACACTGTGCCAGTAAGTTTTTTGTAGGGATTCACCGATACAGATACCAGTATCGGGTATCGGGTCCGATACTGTGCTCACGTACTCGTACACGGGAAACGGCTCCGATACAACGGCACCGATACCACTTTACGGCAGCGTGATGTCAACCTCTCGTCACCATCTTTCGGGTCCTCACACTCCACCTCCTGACGGGCCGGTGCTGCACCCGACCCTGCGGGGCCGGGATCCCACCTCAGCCGGCAAGCGCCGGCCCTCACTTTCATTGCGCCACAGGATTTTGCTTGCACCCTCTGACTCACGTGTGCGTTAGACTCCTTGGTCCGTGTTTCAAGACGGGTCGGGTGGGTTGCCGACAGCGCCGCAGACCCCTGGCTCCTTTTACGTTAGCCAAAAAAGTGGTATTGGTGCCTCCCTAGTTTTTAGGCTATATATATATATATATATATATATTTACATTTTGGCAAATTAGCACCATTAAAGGTATACCAAATGATCTATTAGCAGTTCCTGTGACAACAGCTATCACTATATTATTTGATATTGAAAAAAAAAAATTCTGACGTTATGACGAGCATTATTAGGAGTTATGAGTCTCACTGTTATCTTCTCATTTTCATGCTGGCTTTCATTAGGAAGATGAGAAGTATAGTGGGTTGGATGTAAAGCATTTTTGATGCATGTGTGTGTGTGTGTATGTGTGTGTGTGTGTGTGAGAGAGTGAGTGTTGACCCTTCAGATAGAGTCTCACTACATGTACAGATCAGAATACTGGAGGCTGAGAGACTTTCATGGATGAACAGAAGGTTTAAATGGATGAGTGTCTTTCTTCTGTGTTGCTGACTGTTTCTGCCTCTCCTCATAATCCTGTGCGTATGTTTGCTGTTTTCTCCATTCTCTCTCTTGTTAAACAAGGGTAAAGTGGTTCTCATTACTTCCTCCCAGCAGGCTGTTCCAGAGTCTGTATCATGAAGTTGTGATGACACCACAATATTTATAAAGGAACATTTACGTCATATCCAAATTTTACCAATTCGCCAGTCCAAAATCACTGGTTTACCATTAATCCCAGTACGTTCCATGGATCTATATTCAAGGATTGATCATTGTTCATTAGTCTTACATTGACATTGAAAAAGCTGTTAAATGGACCTTCAGTTAAGATTGCTTTCGTCCAACTGTTCCTTATTTTTCTCTGGCTTGAAAACCACTATAGAACAAAGCTGCGTTTCTAACACCTTCTGTTGACATTGAATTCTTGTTTAGATTATTTGTCTTGTTTACTTTCTTTGATCAGATATTTCCTGATCTAACTGAGGAAACATTTCTGATTCAAGACTATATTTTCTTAGGGGATGGGCAATATAAACAATTTAAGCACCGATAGTGATAGAAATATTTCCTCTGTAAGAAAATTTGAAACTTTGATATACTGTTCGACAACATTCTTAACGTCAGCTCAACAGTTACAATACATAAAGAGCTCTTATGGATATACAAGGTGACAAAACATGTGATATGAATCCCTGTTTGTATGCAGTGGATGAGACTCAGACATGAAACAGATGGGTGATGGGTAGGCTGTTGTTAACTCTGCTGAAAACATGTGCCAACAAAGATCTGGAATACCACAAACTAAGTTAATCACCTCACAACATCATCACCCAATAAAGCATGCATGAGTACACGTACACAATTTCAAACATCAGCAATTAGACCAATAAGCAGCAAGGTATAGAAACAAACTACAACTTTACTAAATGCTATTTCCAGTGTGAACCCCTGTGCCTCACTTTAAAATAATTGCTCTGATGTTGCTCAGTGCGTGGCTGAATTGCTGCGTCTCTCACGCTTGTGGCATCCAAACCAGCAGCGTTTCTGCTGCTGCTGCCAGCCCTTTCTTTCTACATAGAGTTTACCTTTCATAATGGCCATTTCATTTCTTTATAAATGTCATTTATATTTATTTTAGACAGAGGAAGGTTAAGAAACGTGTGGTAATTTGTAAATAAAAGTAACAATCCACAATTAAAACCCCCATACTTTATTCATTCATGGAGCTCTGCAAGTCACTGCATTTTATACAACATTGTCCTGTAAATATTTCAGAATAAAAGCTTTGCTTTTATTTTTTAAACCAGAGCAGGACAGTTTGGTACATTTTGGAAAATGAAGAAAGGGTTAAATGTCCCATATCGTTGTTATTTCAGGTTTATGCTTGTATTTTGCCTGAATATACCTGTATTTACCCTCTGTCTGAAACACTCCGTTTTAGCGCATTTCAACGTAATTGCAACAGAATTGCGTTGCTAGGCAACAGCTTGGGTCCATGTTTACTTCCTGTCAGCTGATGTTATTTACATACACTGCAACAGGAAATAAACTGGGACACATTTAGAATGTTTACGTTTTAAACCGTGTAATGATCTATATATATTGTATATTTGTGACATCACAAATGGGCTTGTTTCAAACGCTGTTTCTCCGTATATTGAGCGTTTTGATAGTTTAACAGTATTTATATAGCACTTAAACCTGCTTTATAATATAAAAGACATGAACATTTCCCTTTTTACAATATGGGACCTTTAATATAGGAGTTGAGGTTGAACTTATACAATTTTTAGTTAGTCTGCCAACGTTCTGAATAGATCACCGATGCATTGCACAGTTTGGTACATTTTGGGAAATGAGGAAAGGATTAAAACAACGACCAAACATTCAAACCAAATAGGGTGTTGAAATAAGTGCTGTTTTGTCGTCATATTGGCGTATAATATGGAACATGTCACGAGGCCTTCTCTTTTTCCTTCCCTGCTGCTCTGCTTCCTCCGGCTTTCCCACTCAGTCGATGCTTCAGCCGGCCAATCGGCTGCTAACGCTAGGAAACGCTTCACCTTGCAGGGGCTTTCCAACAGGAGGTCTCTTCCAGCAGGTAACAGTGATCATCATCATCACTGGCATCTTGGTCAACACCATCGCCCTCATGTTCTCTTCATCTGTTACTGCTGTCATCATCATCTTCATCATCATGATGTAACCATCATCACCCCGAACAGCCGCGGTATCTACCTCGCCTCTGTCCTTTCTAGTTCAATCTCCATTTTCCAGTCACACATAACCGCCGTTGTCCTCTTCTTTTTCTTCCTCAAATGTTATAGATTTCTGTGCCGGCGGGCATCTCGTTGTTGTCTCTCCCAGCGACCCGCGGCGTGTCAGCATAATAAAGGCCACATCTCCCTCTGCTCCCCTTTCTCTGCTTTTATCTGTTCACGTCAGTATCCTCTGCCATCTGCCCGCGTTACAACAAGGAAACTGTGATTCAGGAAAAAGAGAGGGACGAAGTGCTGTCGAAGAGACGGCATATGAAGACAGGGAGACGGCAGGAAGATAGACAGATAGATGGAAAGAGAAGAGAATCTCCCGGTGACACTGTGGCGAGGCTAAATTCTGCGGCGCAGCACTGCGCTAAATGTCAACCTCTAATATTCAAGCCCTCTTGACATTTGGAAGCGCGTTAACATTTTTGGAGGACGGGGCCTTGAGTCCAAGTTCTGCTTTCCACGTCGCAGCAGTTGGGGCCAGTCTTTAAGCTGCACATGCCCCCCCCAATGAGACCGGTGAGGGAGGTTGGGCATGGGGAAGGAAGTGAAAATGAGTTGTTGTAGAAGTTTGTTTCATGGAACTTCCAACTGCAAATGAAATTCAAAGTGGAATGACTGTAAATTTCCCAATAGTATTTACCTCGCAGAGAAATGCAGAGAGAACAAGGCCTGTTAATTGGATTATTTTAGAGGCTGTATCATAAATATATTTGATCATATTTTAGTAAAATGCCGTCCCTCTTTTCTTATCTACTCCTGTTTTAATTAGCTTTTTCTGATGTTTGCTGTTAATGCAAACTCAACACTTCCTACCTGTTGTCCTAATAAATACACTCTAGTGTGCATTTCATCAGTGGAACAACAGAGTTATGTCATTCTAAACACCGTGCTGATCCGGGTTGCATACCATGCCGTAAAATCAGCTCAACTCCAACGACTCCCCTCCTCCACTGGAAGTTGTCGAATAAAGGCAAAATGCAAAAAAAAAAAAAAGAATCTTGAAAAGAAAAGAAGTACTGTTTCTGTCCACAAATGTATTGCCTTTTTTTGTTTGCTGTTAAGCTACCGTCAACGAAACCGTCAAAACTTTCTGCACGTATGTTTCACATTAAAAAGCCTAGCACCAGCTCAAAAGGCATGATCACTCCTGGAAGGTTTTTAATATGAAACATCTGCAGGATGGTTGCATTTGACAGTAGCTTAACATCAAAAAATTAACAAACTATGTGTTGTAAAAGTGAAACTCAGCAGCAAATTGGTGAGTATGACATGAGTCTGTTGTTGTACAGGTGAGATAGAGGTAGACTATTTGGCCAAAAGTATGTAGACACCCCTACACTTTTACAGCTTACAGATCTGATCACTTCCAGTAGTGTACTACTACTACTACTACTACTTTTTTTGGAGATTTCAAGAGTTTGCGTTGGATATATGATTCAATTCCCGCATATGACCACCTGTCATCACATGACCACAGTGGAATTTTTTTTTTTGTCAAAGTTTGTATTTTTGTTTTGTTTTTCATGCATCTCCTGCTTCCTCTTCTCCTCCTCCATTTGCTTGAACTGTTGCTATGTTTCATGGATTTCACTTGTATGTCTCTCTTTTAAAGCAATTTGCAATGTTTGATAACTGCTCAGTAGATACGTTGCTATTGATATTATTAATATTATTATTATTATAATGTAATATATATGTATGTAATTAGTTAAAGGTTACATATTGTGCTCATTTTCAGGTTAATACTTGTATTTTGTGTTTCTAATAGAACATATTTACATGCTGTAAAGCTCAAAAAACACTTAATTTTTCTCATACTGTCTGCCTGAATATACCTGTATATACCCTCTGTCTGAAAAGCTCCGTTTTAGTGCATTTCAATGGAATTGCAACGGAATTGCGTTGCTAGGCAACAGTTTGGGTCCATGTTTACTTCCTGTCAGCTGATGTTATTTACATACACTGCAACAGGAAATAAACTGGGACACATTTAGAATGTTTAAAACCATGTAATGGTCTAAATATTGTATATTTGTGACATCACAAATCGACAGAAATCCTAACGGCTTGTTTCAAACACGCAATTTCTGAATACGGGCTGTGTGTTTTTCTCCGTATATTGAGCATTTTGATAGTTTAACAGTATTTATAAAGCACTTAAATCTGCTTAACTTAACTTAAACTAAGACCTTAAAATCTCACTTTTTACAATATGGGACCTTTAAGGTAGTAAAATCGTCTTTATTATTTGACTAAGAGGTTAAAAGCCTTGTGTGTCGGGAAGAGGGGGGTTAAACCAATAACCTCTTGCCTTCTTTTATTCTCTGTTATGCTTTCGCCTTGTTTTTTCCTTTCATTTGAAATCTATCTAACACCCCATCTCTCTGTCGATCCTCCTCTGCTTCTCCATTTCTTCTCCCTTTACTCTGTTTCCCTCTTTCTTTCTGTCTCTCCTTGCCGGTCTCTTCCTCCTTCCTGACTTCCTCTCTCCGGCTATAGAGCCTGCTGCTAAGGAGGCAGAGGTTACCCGCCGCTTCTCTCTTGCCTCCTCTTCCTCTTCCTACTCCTCCTTCGCCACGCGACGCACCAAAGGTATACCTGACTGCTCGTCCAAAGTCTTCCTGCCTTCACGTTTTGCTATTTTTTATATTTTCCTTTTTTTTTTTACACTATTCTGTTCACATTCACTAACATACACAGCAAACTAATGAATGAACACATACTGTACACAAACATGTAGAAAATGTATTATTACACAACATTGATTGTTATTAGTTGTTTCAGCGGTGCAGTGTTGAATAAAAGGGCGGATAAATTAAGATTATTTTAATGCAAAGAAAGGCCACTCGGAACAAAATTATCCTTTGCTGTTAAGTCCTTAAAGGGACTATGTAAGAATCAGAAATTGCTTGTTAACAGTGACACCTGTGGCCGTTAAGTCAATGACAGTCAGCGTCCTGTTCCGCACGCTTAGCCTCGTAAACGAAGGTCCCACCGCGAATCGAAGGCCCGGCCGATGTTGATCCTAGTTTTCTCCCAACGTCGGTCGCATTTTGCAAAACGGGCTTCACCAGATATAACTTTGTTGTTTTTGTGCTTCCGTGGATTTTGTGTTGGGAGTCTGAGTTGTGGTGGGGGCTGGTCATTTGTTGCCGTTAATGGACTCCATTTCTAACTGAACGTTAGCTGTGGTTGCACACCATTAGCGCTGTTAAGCGGAGCTGAAGATAAAGGCACTCGCGAGCGTGCATGACGTCACATCCGTTGGATTTTCCCAGTATAAACGGCCCAGGTTCTTCACATTAAAAGCAGTCTAAAGGCTGATAGAGGAAACCCAGAAAGTTGCGGAAGGTGTCATTTTTTAGTTTACAACCTGTTTACACTCTGGCAATACAAAAACGATTTATATGTGTAAAACATTACATACAGTCCCTTTAAGTTTAAATCTGCAACATCATACACATCTCTGTAAATGATAGGCACTGTGCTCTCTTTTGAGAAAAAAAAATTTAAGGCCAAACTATTGTACATTGAAATCCATTTAAAGGTCACTTTGATGAGTTTTGACTGACTGTGATTTCAGTCAGACTGTAAAGACAACAACCTATTGCACAGTAAGGTTTACACAGTACTGTATATCGCTAAGAAATTAGATTTATATTCAAAGTTCATTTTGAGGTAGAAAACTGTGTTGACACCAAGCTTCCAATTAAAAGATGAGAAAACAGTGTTTGCCCTTCAGTGCATCGTTTTTCAACCAGCATTTTGCAATTTCAGACATTTTCATGTCAGTCATGACCAAAACACACACACTCACAAATTGAAATTGTGTGTATGTGTGTGTACATATAGAGTGTGGGGCGGGGGATATTTCTTATTACCTTCTCCCCATTTACTGCTCTCTTGAAATGTATGAGATGCATAAAGAAAGTCAATTTGCTGAGAATGAAAACAATGTTAAAGGGGAAAAAAGGCTGCAAATGAGCAGACATGCAAATTCTTTTTAAAAAGCGACAGCAAAGGAAATAAGAATTTTGATAAGCTGACATTTGGAACGTAGGGTGACATTCAAAGTAGACAGTAGAAGTGCAATTTACTGTAGGAATATAGATGAGAAGTTCATTTTCAACCAGGCAGAGGCAGGGGACGAATTAAAGAAAATCAGAAGGGAGATATTGAAGTTGAACTATTTCCACTCATTCGGTTTTCTGCTTTTATTGTTTGTTTTTTCCACTAATGCAGTCGACAGTGTTTCAATAACGTCCTCAGTGGAGTTGTGAATGTGGCACTACTGTACCTATACAGTATGCTACATGTATGCGCACCATTCAAATGTTATCAGGCCGTTAAATAGGCATTATTGCTCGCTATAATCAGGGGCGCCTTAATATGACTTGGGGCCCCGGGCCCTCCCCTCCCTTCACAGTATACCACGACAACTTAAATTCAGAATATTATATTCAATGGAGCGCCCTCCTCGTCAGTAAACAGAATATGAATCTCATCATTATAAGACAATATACATCAACACAAAGCTAGGTTATTGAGCCAAGTAGTCCTGTGTGCACGGTGGCAACATGAGAAGATCAGTCTTTTCAATTAAACTCCCACAAACATCGGTAAAGAACCGGTATAAATGTGGGGTGGGGATTTGGGGGGTCCTCCCAGGTTTTTGATATAAAACTATGTAATTTGACATCATTTTGGACCATTATTATTATTACCATAGATAACATCCAAAGGGTTTAAAAACAAAACTTGCTATAATAATAATTGTATTATTTACACACATCACAGCCTTCATCTGAACAGTTAATTCTTCTGGCAACGTTTTCCATGTAAAATCATATTCTTTAAATCAATAGAGCAGATTCAGAAAACTTTGAATGAATGTATCATTAATATTTTATATTAATATATAAGATATTTATTCAAGCCTACAGCCTACACCCTGGGTTCCCAGCTACAATCGTTGTGTTATTGATTTATTTTCCACTGCTCGATGACAGCAGTGCATATACGGTAGATGTGCTACATTGAAAACTCATGCTATGGATTAGAACATTAACGTTCATAACACAGGCAGTCTTGTGGTACTTATTCAGTAACTAGGCAACCTAACGTTTATTTGGCACTCAGTTAGCGTGATGAACATCGTTTTATCGGTGCTTATCATCGCGCATTAATAGACAAGTGGTTCCGCCCAGGCATTCTAACTCAATAACTGCAAGGTGACCCGCTCTCGTGGATGTGTATCGATACATTACAGCGCCCTCGTTCTCACCCTGAGAATTTGTGGTGAACCTCAGTATTCCAACTCTCATGATGGTCATTAATTAAGACAAAGATTAACAGTCATTCAGTCATTCAACTGCAAAAAAAGTGATAAGAGACCTGAGAACACTCTTTTGTTCTTGACATCTTCCTCTGCGTACCAGATGGCAATCATCGCATGAGAATTGATGCTCTTTTCATAATGATCTGAATAAAGTCATAAGGAACATTTACTGTAAGAAACAGACACCTATGTCTAAATGATAGAAAGACATTACTTTAACAGATGGAAGCTCAATGTTACAGATTTCATGTCTAAAGGGGCTTTTTTGGGAGGTGGGTGTAATGCCGTGTGTCTGCCTTCTTTTTTAAAAATGTTGGTATCTAATTCAGCATGTTGTTTCCCCCGGCCAGGTCCCCTGTCTGCTAGCACAAAGAGCAAGAGACATGAGATAAAGAGTGATCCCACTCCATTTGGTTATGAAGGTACATGTACATGCATAGATGTGTCCCGTCTGTGATGTACAGGCTCTGAGCATGCTGGGCCTTTTAGTGTTTTTGTATGATTGATTAGGCACAACTTATACGTGTGATTTTCTTTGTGGACGATGTGTATGTATGTATGTGTGTGTGTGCACATATTTATATGTTCGTTCACCTCCATTTCTTGCCTGCTGTGTTGACTTGTGATTTGTGATGTGACATTTCAAAATGCATGAGCATCAAATGACGACAGATAAAGTGTGTCGGTGTAGTTTTGGTGTGGTGAGGGGTTTTGTTGGGTTTTTGATTTCTGCATGAGTAGTAGAGTTGCACAGCTTTCTTGCCTGGATGGACTGAATTTGATTTATACATCAGGACCCTCACGTTTTAAATGTTGTTCGTGGTTGACGATGTTGAGTGGCAAACCGTGATTGAAAAAGGTTGGTATATAAAGCATTTGGCTTCCCTCCAGATACTTTGCGCGGTGCTATGGCTGCAGTCAGGAAACGTCAGAGCATGACTAGCAGCACTGCGAACGCTGCTGTCGTCACCTCGGCTGTCTCTAGATCTGCCTCCCAACCAGGTAACGGCACAGAGAAGGACTCCTCTCCTACAGTCATTGGTGTGATTTGAGTTTGGACAAGTTGCTGTTGGTTTTGGTTAATAATTTGGTGTTGGGCTCATTGTGTTTCATTTTTCTCCTCATGTGTAACTTCAACTTCTTTCTGCAGGATGTTCATTTCTACCCTCAGATTGGTCTTAAGAAAGCACTGACTGTGGTCTCCGGTGTCATATTATGCTTTTTGCTTAAAAACCCTCTGTGATAATTACATGCAAAGCAAATATGCGGTATAGTCCGGAAATTCTTGCACACAGACGCCTTCGTTTATTATCTCCCGTTGCCACCAAAGTTTCATCAGGAAGCTTAGATGGAGCTTTTACTTTGGCACGAACTCTACCTTCCAAATTAGGAATTATCATTAAGTATTCTACAAAAGTGAGCTCGGCCACGTCTCTGTCACGCTTTTAGGATCAGTTAGTAGTATTACAGTCACTCCGTGTGTGAGAAGCTTGGCTATACAGCTTTCATCATTGCAAACAGGCTCATCAAGCTTTCGTGATGATGTAAGGCTGCATTCACACCAAAAACGCCGGTCCTCCCATTCATTTGAATGTGGGTAGTGCGTTCAGCATGCGGTGTACAACATACACCACCACACAACGCCTGATTTGCTGTGAATGCAGCCCGAGATAAATGACTTAAGTGCAGTGTCAATGCTTTCCTGTCAATGAAGTACCATCACCTACCAAGTGGAATAGTAATACCCCCTCCTTGTTTATGAGTACATTTTGGTGGTTAATATTGTGTATTGCTTCCCCTCAGGCTGGGCCCAGCAGCGTCTCCCCTCCATGGACACAGATGACTTTGAGACGATCCCCTCCAGTGCAGAGGAATCCTCCAACTCTTCAGAAGAGGAAGGCAACAATAAAAATGTAGGAAAGTTTAACCCGGAGCATTATACTTTCTAAAAATGTATTTAATAGTGAAACAAAAACTGAATTAAAACAAGATATGAGCTCAGTAACACTCAACATTGTCAAACCATCGGCATGTAAATGGAGCTCGACCGTGCTGGGTCACGTCAGCTCATCAAATTCTATGATCACCCCCTCCCCTCCCCTCTCCACTCCCTCCCCCGACAGCTCTTCTCCTCTCATCCCTCGTTTCCTCTCCGCTCATCCTTCACTTTCTCTTCTTCTCTACAAAATCCCAGTCTGATCCCCGCTGCTTAATTATTTCCCGTGGACATGTGTCTCATTAGCAGCGGGCACTTGACGACTTGACATTTAAGAAGCGAGGGAGGAGAGGCGAAAGATGAGGAGTATTAGAGCTGCACAGGTCTGCTGGGCACGACAGCCTCTCCAGATCCATTATAATCCGTGCGATGTATCGTAGATAGCAACACTCAGACACAATGAGCACGTTATGGGCGCGCACATCGACACACTCTTTCAAGGAATTTACATTTTTGCATTACATTAAAATATTTGTGTTTATGTACAGGAAAAAAAAATATTAATCCCGTCTGTGGATGCAATTTGGAACAGGTTTTTATTAATTTTACACGTTTTATTTTTCAACAGTTCCTGATATATGAATTATTAAATTGTTAAGCTTATAACATTAATATTATGCTGTATGAACAAAAGTTTAACAGGGTGAGGGAAATTTGTAACATTCTAAAAATGAACCAACATTTTCACCAGAATGTGAAGAGGTTACAGTGATGGCGTTACGCCAAAGACGTCTCTGTATTGTGTTGCAGAGATATCTAGTAATATTAGCATGCTTACAGCTAGCCCCGTCCTGTCTTGTAATACCACTTGTACCTCTGAGAGGTGATAGTGAGTCATTGTAGCGTCCAGTCTAGACAGACTGCAACGGAAAGTTTGTTTACGTTTTTAACGTATTTTACGTTTCTGGAACCACATCCAAAATGGACTGGCTACATGCACAGTTTGACCCAGTCATTTCTTTCCGCAGGGTGACAGCGGTCGTTTCCGGGTGCAGCTGACATACGAGTCTCGTGAAGCACGAGACCTCTCTCTCGGTACGGGTGACCTGGTCCAGTTTCTGGAGGAAGCAGAGAGCGGACACTGGTGAGTTCCAGTTGACTCCACTGTAGAACTGTGGGAAGTCAGTCAGCTTGATATACAGCTCTATATCTATAGCTAAGTGTGTCCCCCATATGCCAGTTCAAACACGTTTTGTTCCTAAATAATGGTGTGAGAACACAAACTTACCAGTTTGTTCCAAGTACAACAAGAGCAAGCATCTCACAAATAAGGCAAAAATAAACATTATGCATTAGACTCAATTAAGCGCACTCAATAAACTATGATTGTAGTGCAAGTTCTCTATTTCCATTCTCATTCATTGAATGTGTTTGTTTTTAGTTCTCCTACTGTAAGGAGTTTCTATGTTTTGGCTCATCATTCTTTGCAGAAGACTTCTTTATTGTTTTGTGCTTACTTTTACATTTGTTCCTTAGTCCCTATACTCAGCATTTCATCCTTGAAAACTTAAAGGTCCCATATCGTGCTCATTTTCAGGTTCAAACTTGTATTTTGTGTTTCTACTAGAACATGTTTACGTGCTCTAACTTAAAAAAAACCCCGTAATTTTCCTTATACTGTCTGCCTGAATATACCTGTATTTACCCTCTGTCTGAAACGCTCTGTTTTAGTGCATTTCAATGGAATTGCGTTGCTAAGCAACGGTGTGGGTCCATGTGTACTTCCTGTCAGCTGATGTCATTCACATACTGTACACTGCAACAGGAAATAAACTGGGACACATTTAGAATGTTTACATTTAAAAAAATTGAATGGTCTATATATTGTATATTTGTGACATCACAAATGGACAGAAATCCTATCAGCTTGTTTCAAACGCATAATTTCTGAATACAGGCTGTGTGTGTTCCTCCGTATATTGAGCGTTTTGATAATTTAACAGCATTTATATAGCACTTAAACCTGCTTTATAATATAAAATCTCACTTTTTACAATATGGGACCTTTAAGGCTTATTAATATCTGCCTACTTGATTCTTATGATTGGTTGTGGTCTTTTTACTCAGAACTAGGGCTTGATATGAAAATAATATTTGCAGACCTTTTACATGCACAAAAAAAATGATATAACACACTAAAGGAAAGAGGGAAAGCACAAAGGCATAAATAGGTCCTCTTTAAATTTCAGAGGTGTTCTGGTATATATCATAATCAATATTAGGAAGTGTGTTAAACAGGGGAGGTGGCTGGTTGGTCGGTGGGTGAGCTGTAGTTCCAAAAGAAAGTACAGGCTACAAGTTTTAAAAGTCAGCATCTGGTAAAGGAATCACTGACTCATTGGCATTCATCAGCAGCCCTATCAACCACCTGCAGGTGTGTTATGGTCATTTTCTGCTGTGGGACAGCTCAATGGGCCATATTGGTGTCGATGTTTCACCAGAAATGACCCTAATGGCACTGTGTGCTACCTGCTGCTCCGTCGTATAAAATGCACCAATCATCCAGCTATCGGCTCATTGGAAAATTGCATCATCGTGTCCTTTCATTCGTGCATCATTTGGCATTAAAATGACGCAGTAGATTGCAACAGACTCGATACCAACACATTTCTACAGAGCTTTAATTTGAATTTACAAAACGGCAGCGACATCAGCACAAATTGTGACATTGACATTGCTTTGAGTACAAAATCCTTTGATTGTCTGTCCTCCCTACTCTGCATGGAGAAAGAAATACAGTTGGGATTAGATCCAGAGTTGTATTACAAATTCAAGGTGAATTTTGAAATGTCAAACTATCTGTCAGTGTTGCAGAGTGATACTCGCTTCAACAGTTTTTTTTTCATTGACAGAACAGGAACAGGTTTGTTATCTTCGTTGGATGAATTTGCGGGTTGTAAAATGTGCATGTCAGATCCATAAATGTGGAGGTGATCGAACGAGTCTCCCAAATGTCTGTCGACAGCAAATGTTGAGAATTACGTGACGAGCTCCTCAGAAAAAGCAGCCGCAGTCTGCTTCTGCTGTTTGAAGCATGACTGAAGCCTTTACAGAACAAAGACAAGTAGTGCTGCCTGGGTCACTTTTCTTCTCACTTTACTGCTGCGATGGTGATTTACCAGTAATTATGTTTCTTGTGGTTCTCACTGATGAGTAAGGTCTCTTTTTCATTGCTGTCTCATGATGTTTCAGCAGTTTTTCCACTTAAATATCAGGCAAAGGATTTTTGCAAATCTAATTCTCGGTAAATCAAAGTGAAAGTACTTGAAGTACTGCTGCCTTACCGATTTTTACTGTTAAATCCTGCCTTTTCCCAAGTCCAACCATGGCCCTAACCCAATGTATTACCTAAAGCATTTGATTGGTCAAGCTGGTTGAGGGCGGTTTACAGCTGAGGAGGTCTGTGAGGCTCAACTCTGCACAAAAATGTTGCTTTCTTCAAGTCAATAGTGCAATCAAAGCAAACGTAAAGTGTAAATGCAATTTAGTTTTCAATCCACATACAACAATTCTGTGAGAGGAAATGCGAAATTGCGTAGCAGCCATTAGCCAGTTAGCAAGCTAAGCTACTAGCATACGGTGACCAGATGTCCCGGTTTGTCCGGTACTGTCCCGGTTTGTCCGGGACTGTCCCAGTTTCAAGCTGACGTGTCCCGAGTCCCGACAAATATCTGTAAAACACTCAAATGTCCCGGTTTTCAACAGTCACTAACAAAATGTCCTGGTTTTCACCACACTTAAAATAATTACAATATTATACTTACATAAACGTTTATCATGTTGCGCTCATTAATTAATTTGTGCGCACGAGATAAGTGTATATATAGAGAGCCAGCACAGCGCACCTCACTGCACTTTCTAGAGTGATGTTGTGCGCTGTCAAGCCACAATTACGCATGGAAACAACAGATCCGCTGTTTACATTTTGGGCAATTTTGAATAACAGAACCATCCGTGTTTATGTGCACATCAAACGTGTCATTTTGATTAATTATTCTACACAGTTCCTTCTGCGCATCAACAGGCATTTCGCTCCGCTAATAACTCCCTCAGGACCGTACTTCCTGTCAGTCTTTCACCCGGACGGTGTCTTCATCCTGGCCAAAATGTCATCTTGAGCTCCACATTTTAATTATAATAGCCTAAAGGTAGATGTGTGGCTTTAGCGAGCAACAGGATGTGATAGAGATTGTTCGGGTACAAAACTAGAGTTGAAGAAAAATTTCCATAGGTCCAGACTACAACAAGTGTCCTCTGAGGAAAACTCTCTACGGGACTCCCAAACTGTCAGTGCATCATGAGGGGGGGGATAGCCCTGTGATTAAAGGGGGAGAAAGTAGTGAATGTGATAAGTCATGATTGTCACAGCCTCTAATGCACCCCCCCCTATAATAACACCTTCTTTCTGATCCCACTCCATGCTCAAATGCGCCACAGGTGTGCCAAGTTAGCCATCCTAGCCATCCTGATGAAAATCCCTATGGTGCGTGCATATTAGCGCGTGCCCTTGTGAGCGTGAACGCACGTGCATGAACGTGCGGTACACTTAAGTGTCCTGGTTTGGGGGTTTGAAAATATGGTCACCTTATGCTAGCAAGAAAGCAGGGTTTCAGGGTGTACTTGCCTACATTTGAGTCGGGCAGAGTATCGAACGTCAATACCTTTTTGGTACCAACCGAAATGGGTTTTTTTTAGCACAGAGTACTGAGCACCAAAAGTTGGCATAAAATGTCTGGTCAGATTCTGAATCTTGTTTACCTATTCTTTGATCAATCTAATTTTTAGACTATTTTATTTAGACAACATTTAACATTTGTAAAGTCTAGCTACTTCTGTTAATTGAAAAAAAATATTTTGTAAAACATGTTCATATCTCTCAGGTATTGACAATAGTATCATTTTGGTATTGTCCTGACACTCTGTATATACCCTGTAACAGACAACAGCCAACCCGTCCACGTTGTACTCTGCCTCCAGCCTGATGCACGACCCTGAAGAGCATTAATGGATATAGAAAATAGATGGATGGACCTCACAATATAAAGCGGTGCAATATAACAACACCATAACCTTCAGCCTCATATATCGAGTTGAATCCATCCTCTCTGACAGAGTATCAAGAGAAATCAAACATTATGCTGCAGAGAGGCAGCATTTGATGCAGAGCTGTTGTGATGAATTGTGTGAGATTGTATCAGCGTCGATGCTATGATGTAGTTTTGCATAAGGAAAGACTTTTTTTTCTCCACTTCCTCCACTGCTATCTGTAATCATTACCCATGCCATGCTTTCCCTGGTTAAAAGTCCATCTTGAGTTTGGTCCACATTAATCATCTCAGCCTGAGAAAGGGAAATGAGACTAGTGTGCAACAGCTGTCCTGTTTTCTCTCCACAAGGATTAAAGGCTCAGTGTGGCTCGTTTGGAATTAAAATTTCTTCCACTATAACATTACTCCGATGAAGCGGTGTCAGATACAACAACAGAACGTGTGACTAATATTCTATCGCCAAATCAAGGGAGGAAAACAAAATGGCTCGAGATGAATAATAAATCTTGGTTTCATTCACCACCACACCACCCCCATCTGTCCTTTTCACCAGAACAACAGAGGCTACTGTCTTTATGGAGTAACAGCCTCTGGAATCCACCGCTGAAGGAGTGGTTTGGTCTAATGCAAGTTCTCTGCATTTAGAAGTGACTAATACTCTAATGCAATGGTTCTCAAACTTTTTACACCACGCACCACCTCAGAAAATATTTGACTCTCCAAGTACCACCATTATGACCAGGGGTGGGCAACTATTTTTCCTGGGGGCCACATGAGGAACCCAGATTGTTACCAGGGGCCAAACAAATTCTTTCAGATGTAACCTCTACTTTATCACTAGATTAGCATTTATTATACTGAAAATCACCCCAAACAGAATATTATTAATAAGAAAATTACATTATATGCAGGAGTTTTTGAACCGTACAGGACTGACTGTTTTGGGTTGTAATGTTTCCATTAACAAAACTTAACAAAACAGAGAATCCCCCAGCATTCCAAATATAATAACATGCACTGCAGGTCCAAAAAGCCCTATTTTTTCGAGGCAGGGTGGGTACTCACAGTACTGTACTGTACTTTGTTATTGTCATCTATAGTGGTTGTTTGCATAAAAACACACAATTCAAACAATTATGATTATTTAAGTATTTGCTTTGATTCAAAAAATCTTGGCAAGCTGCTTAGAGCTAGTGTTAGAAAGTTAAACAGGTAATAATTCTCTCTCTAATATCTATTTTATATTGATGTGAAAACATCTCCTTCAAACAACTGGATTTATTCAAGTTTCTCACCAAAAACTACATTTTCCGAGATTACATTTGAACACATCATGATAGCGTTGTAATTTACCTTTGCCCAATAGTCATTTTTCCTGAGCCGACTTTGAACGCCTCATAACAATAACTCAATGGCACCTCTGATAAAGTTCGTGTCTCCAGTATTTAGCCAGTCAGGACTGTGCTACCCACCGGCTGCTAACAGTTGACGTTACTAACTCTCCTCCTGCTGATTTCAAAACAGGTTTGTTGTTCACAGTGTCGCTTTATAAGGGAAAAATAGGGTGCACCCTCTCAGGTTTAGTAGCGCCATGCTGTTGAGTGCTTTTTTTTCTCTTCACCATGGCTCTGGTCCCAAACAAACTAAAACATGATACGCCGTGCGTATGCGTCATTGTGCATGCGTAACTGTGGGAAAGCATCAATACAGAGGAATTGATAGTCAGAGATTAGCGTACCACTAGAGAGAGCACGCATACCACCAGTGGTACGTGTACCATAGTTTGAGAACCACTGCTCTAACAGATAAAAGCACCACTTGCTTTGAATATGCTCATTTTTCATCAGCCCATTCATATTTCAGCTCTTAAAACCGTCTCCCGCCGTCTGCATCTGTGGGTTTTTGCTGCTAAAAGGTCTCACTCGCTCACGCTTGTCTCCTCCTCACTTGAGGAAAATGAAGAATTCATAAGTCCTCCCTTTCTTCTTTAGCTTTTTTTGTTGGATCAAAGTGTAACTGTATATAACTTAAATACAGAATCGGACTGATGAACTGTGTGCTGCTGTGTGTGTCGTATACACCCTCATTATATACGCTGTGTGCACGTGCATGGGTTTGATAAAATATGGACGTAGTCTCCGTGACGTCACCCAGAGGTATCTGAAGAGCCGTTGTGAAGCTTAAAGTGGGCGGCTCCAGCCGTCGCCGTCGGTGACGACGCAACTCCTAGTCTGTGGGCCGAATGCGCTTTAAGTGTTGTTGATAGATCTCCATCGATAGAAGAAACCATTTTGTATCTATGATATTCACATCAGTACTAAACCGGTGTAACGTCAGGCTGTGTTGAAGACCACGGGCATACCTGATGGATCTTCGGAAATATTTTCGGCCGATGAGCACGTCACAGTTTAGGAGGGTTAATACACACCTCCTCCTCGGTCAGTCTTGATATGCACCTCCGGCGACTCCAGTGCATCAATACATTGTTTTCCAGTCACAGCCGCACCTCATTTTCAAACAGTATCGTTTGCCTTGAGTGAAAAATTGCTTCGAGGTAAAAACAAAAGATAATCAGGGCCAAGATCAAGCCACGTAGTTGTCCCTCCTTTGTTGCGTTCTAGAAGTCTGCTCTTCTTTGTTTACTTGCAGGAGTTTTCCAGTATGGAAATTCTGACCAATTAGAGAGCAGTTTCTTTGTGCACCAAATTTTTGATCCGCTTGTAAATGCTGCCGTGTGAAAACAAACCAAACTAGAGGCAACATGCAGCATGGTAACAATTTGGTCCCTGATTCAGACCAGAGCAAACGAACTACAGGTGTGAAAACGCTCTGTTTCTAGAGAGCAGTCACATTAGGACTTGCCTATATGGAAGTTGTGTTGTCTACCTGCTGTGGTGCGTTTTGATGTTTGATCCAGAACATTCTTTCTCATAAGTTTATTTGTGTTATTCCAAAAAAATAACACACTTTGGTTAAACAGTTCCTGTTACATTAGCAATTCTCTTCTGGGATATAAAGACCTGTAAAATAAAGTGTTACTGTATTTCCTTTCCTCCTGTGAGCGAGTGAAGACCCTCCCCTGCATTGTGTCTCATGTTCTAGGCTAGTCAAGAACCTTTTAACAGAGGAGACAGGGCTGGTCCCGTCCAGTATACTGCAGACAGCGTCTGAAGGAGGTCACTCATTACGTAACACTGCTACTTCTCACTAACCACTGGCAGCCTCGCTGTAACACACTCCATCACACAGCCACTCCTCCCTCCGCTCCTTTACTCCAACTTCGTCGATCGCTCCCTAACCTCGCTCTCTCACACGGCAGTTGGGCCGGGAGGGATCGGGTGGCCTTGGGCGGGCCGCTGCTCTGGGAGAGGGAGGGAGTGTTGGGGGGGTTCGGGTTGGACGGAGCGGATGGGGATGGACGAGCTTTGGCTTGTTGAGTTGAATAATCAGAGCATGATGTCACTGATCGCAGCATGTTCCCTCTACTACACACTCTCTCTCCCTCTCTCTCTCTCTCTCTCTCTCTCTCTCTCTCTCTATTACAGATGCTGGGAGTGGACATAGGACATAGGAAGACAAAAATATATTTTGAGGCCAAGATTTATTATCTCAGATTGTACAAGACGTGTCTTGTTTCCTCATTTTTAAAAGTGTGTGCTCAAAAATATTTTTTTCTCCTATCATTGTCAAATAATCACCCCAGAACCAAAATCAATTGATCATACAATCAAGTCAATATCAATCAATCAATCAATCAATCAATCAACATTTATTTGTATAGCCCTTTACAATAACCAAAAAGTATCCAAAGTGCTTTACATTAACATCAGGAAATAACAGGAATAACAACATAACGTATCATAAAATCGGAAAAAGGTACAAAAAAAGCATAGGGAAAATGACGCAGTGCTACTAGGTATTAAAAGCCAGTCTAAATAAAAAAGTCTTGAGCTTAGATTTAAAAAGTACCAGGTCAGTGATGTGTATATCAGGGGGTAGCAAAAGCACGATCACCCCACAGCTTATAACTCGACCTCTAGACTTCTAAAAAAAGTTGACCAGATGACCGCAAAGCCCCGTTATGCTCGCGAAGAGTTAAAATCTTGGACAAATAAGGTGGGGCACGGCCGTTAACTGAAAACATCAAGACTTTAAAATGGATTCTAAAGCGAACTGGAAGCCAATGGAGTGAATAAAGTACGGGGGTAATGTGTTCACCTCTGGAAGTGTTAGTTAAAAAGCGAGCAGCAGCATTTTGAACAAGTTGGAAGCGTGCAAGGGAAGACTGGTTAAGACCAACATATGGTGCATTACAATAATCAAGTCCCGAGCTAATAAAGGCGTGAATTGCCTTCTCGAGATCGTGCCGATTGAGGAAGGGCTTAACTTTAGCCAGAAGATGAAGCTGGAAAAAGCTTGTTTGAACAACAGAGTCAATCTGTTTATCAAATTTCAAACAGCCGTCAAATGTCACCCCCAGATCTTTTCACAGTTGGTTTAAAATAAGAAGCCAGAGCAGCAAAGCTTGAGACTCTAACATTAGTCATGCACGAAGTACCAAACATAATGCATTCAGTTTTACCTTAATTTAAATTAAGGACTTTTTTTTGACAGCCACTGCCTTATGTCACTAATACAGTTCAACAGAGAGTTCAGTGCATCACGTCCATTGGGCTTCATAGGTAGATAGAGTTGTACATCATCCACATAACAATGAAAAGACAGATTGTTCTTGACTATAACTGACCCTAGAGGCAGCATATGTAATGAAAAGAGCATAGGTCCTCGAATAGAACCCAGAACCATTTAAGTGCGGTGCCGCGGATAGGGACTGCATGGTCATAATATACATTATACATACACTATTGACTTGAATTAGAGTTAGGTTGCTCTTTAAATTATCCAGGAGGCTCGTGTGTTTCTATGTTGAACAGTGACGACGTCATTAAAAGACAACTTTAAAACAGGAATTTACAGCTCCTCTCACTTCACAGCTCTTTAGATAACTGAAGGTTTCCTATATACATATATCATATACACCTTTTATATCAATCGGAACCTGACATGAAACTTGAGCACAGATTATATATCGTAGTCCTGGGTTTGGTGGCACAAAATATACTTTTTCTTACTTAGTCACTCCTGGGCTCTGTGCTCTTCCTCTCTCTCTCTCTCTCTCTCTCTCTCTGTTCTCTGGCTTTAATGTCCCCTCTGTCCTCGATCCATCTCTCCTCAGTCTCCTCCGTTTCATGCTGGCTTGAGGTCTGGTCCCTGAAGTGTTTGTCGCGGCCTTGCTTGTTTTGTTACGGAGCTCTGTCCGCCCCTCTTCAATACAATTATCCCTTCCTTATCCCCACTTGCCCTTCTTTCCTCCTCCTTTTATATCTCTTTCTTCTGTTTTGGAGATTTTCTTTTTTTTGAGGACAGAACTCTCTCAACGCTCTCACAGTTGATGTTCAATATTCTGGTTAAGTGGAGCCCCATTTCCTAAAGGCCCTCTTCACCTGTCTGTGCTGATCGGCCATGTCTACCTTCCCTATAATTCTTTATGCACTCTACTGGCTGATATCGTTGCAGATATTGAACGTCTCACTATTATTATGTCTCCTTGTTTTATAGTCCTATTAAAAGCTGCATTGTTTGGTGTGTTATGTTTTATTGGCACTGCAGTCCTGGCTGTGCATCCCCCCCCCTTCTTAAACACTGTGTTTGAATGCCACAGTTTGTCCACATGCTTGTTTTTATATATTATATAATAAGATGCCAGATTGTATTTAAAGTTGAAGCTGACTTGAATCTCTCTTTGTTATTTTCCAGATATCTTCAGTGATCTGTGTACGGCAGCACTCTCCGATTCGGACGACAATGAAGCCAGTACGTGGGGAGATGTGTCTCAGGACAGCAGATAAACATGGCTGACTGTTGTAGTTCGTAACGTTGGATCACAAACATTTTTGATGGATCACAAACAGTTTTCAACTTCCCGAACTGGGCTTTAAATACCAACGACTATTCGTTTTCTACTTGTAGGACTAAGGAATATGGCCTGCTATTGTTTTTCAACTGTAGTTTTTCATGTCTGACACGTTGAAGCTTCCCAGCGAAGCCTCTGGAAACAGCTGGAACCTAAACATGCCCGAGTGGCACGGTGGGAAAAGCCATATAAGACTTTTTATTCAAGGAAGTACCAGCTGTCACCTGTGGAGAAATGAATACTGCATGGGTTGTGGACACTGAACTTTACATCCAAAGTCGGATGAATTCAGATTACGTACTGTAGAAAATGCAATCCCTGAGTCGTTGGGCTGAATATCTCAAAAACTCAAATCCCATTTCTGACTTGGATAATCTTAGGGAAAGTGATAAATTCTGTGTGCTGGTTTATGAGCAGGCCTTGGCAAGGTGCCCTGTTTTGCTGCTACACTGCGCTGAAGTAAAACTTCTTTTCAGACCAGGTTCTGCCTCTGCTGCCTCGCTTCAGCCGCTTCGACTTTTCAGGTTCAAACTACAGACACCTCACAGTAGCTGCAGCCTCCTGGAGAACCTACAAGTTGTCTTACTTGCCTTTCTTTGCCCTGCTAGAGCCCGTCGCTACATTACATCTACATATCATCTCATCAAGCCCGTTCTCACACCCTGTACACTTGCAAATAATCTGTATAAGTTGCTTTAAGAGGTTAAGCGATATCTCCCTTCCATATTTGAATTTATAACCCAGTCATTATATAAAAAAAACGTATTTTACATATGATTTAATCTATCTGGAAAGAACTTGAATTATGTCCTCACCGGTGTTATACAGATGAAATGTTTTGTTTTGGACAGAAACCTTTTACATCTTTATCATTTTGTTGAGATCCTCTCATGCTGTGTATTAGTGACGCAGCTTTTCTTACTAGAAAATATCGCAGGTTCGGGCGGGTGGGTCAAAAAGTGACAAAGCAGTGTTCTGGGTAAGTTATTAATAACTTACAAGACACATTGCGTGTAATAGTTCACCTTCTCTTCCCCTCTCTGTCTCTTAAACTCACAGTAAGTGTCTAAGATGTGGTTCTCTTGACAGAATTCTTATTATGTTTGCTATAATGCATTAATGTATGCATGTATAGCAAATAGGGATGCACCGATACCACCTTTTTTCAGACCAAGTACAAGTACAAGTATTTACATTTGGGTACTCTCCGATACCGTGTACCGATACGAGTACCTCTCTGTGCCAAAAGACCCTCGTTAACAGCCAGCTGGAGGTTGTGAGCGACACACAGCAGGCTGGGGAGTCCCGCATACGAGGCGGTGCACCGCAACCAGCTCTAGGTCGGCTTGGAAAGGCTCGGGGGGGAAGGTGCTTCCTGGGGAAGTGGCCAAAGTGCTCGCTGCGCCCTCTCTCCCCACCGGGGAGGGACGGGGTCCCTCTGTTCTCGGTGCGACTGTCGACTGGGGCGGACTGTCCTTAGCGCGTCCCAACCGCGTCGTGCCCCCAGGACAGGGCTCGACCCACGTATAAAAGGCGCCAGGGGTCTGCGGCGATGTCTGCAACCCACCAGACCCGTCTTGAAACACGTACCAAGGAGTCTAACGTAACGCGCGAGTCAGAGGGTGCAAGCAAAACCCCGTGGCGCAATGAAAGTGAGGGCCGGCGCGCGTCGGCTGAGGTGGGATCCCGGCCCCACTGAGGTGGAGCGTGAGCGAGTGCGACAGAACCCGAAAGATGCTAACGAGAGGTTAACGTCATGCTGCCGTAAAGTGGCAGCATGACGTTGTATCAGAACCATTTTATGAATACCCGATACTGGTAACGGTATCAGTGCATCCCTAGTAGCAAACATAACAACAATATAGATGATATAACACTGTTTGTGTTTTGGTCACTTGGGGGAAGAAACTGTGTTATAAAGTTGATATTACTACAGTAACATGTTAGTTAACAACAGCCTATTTACACATCAGTCAATCATGGAGTAACATTGGAATTAATTTGGAGTCCTGTTTCTGGCAACCTGACCAATGTAAGTCAAAAAGCTGAAGTTATACTTTCCACATCCATGAGGGGTAGCCTACGTGTAGGCTCTGTGCGGACGTCCCAATTTCTTGTGACCGTCCAGACTTGTCCAGTGCGACCACTATGCTACAAGTAATAGCGTAGCGATCTACTGCGCATGTGTGGAACGCGTCCTCCAAGCGAACCGTATAACCAGAACTACTATGTCCTCAGCTGTCATTGTATGCGTCCATTTGGGAGTATAATCGAGGCTTAACTCTCCTTCTAGCGTTTGGTCTTCACCAACTTTTGAGAAATATAACTGGGTATATTTTCTGTGTCTAGACCAGCTTGTGTCGGGTAGCTTGTTTACCTGAAGCAGCTTTCTGCTGTGTCCAGAAACAAGGTTGATGGCTCTCTAACAGTGAGTGCAGGCTGTAAACTCCCCCCCCCTCCCAAAAAAAAATAAAGTGAGCTAAAAGAGGCTATAAAAATTCATAGAGCCGAGCGTAACTGCAGAGTTGAGTCGTTGGTTGAACTCTCTGTAGATTTGTGAGCTACCCCTTTTCACATTACACATCATGTCATTTGACTCATTGTTCATGATTGGTGCAGCTTTAAGAAACAAAGTTTGTGTCAGGGGCGGAACAACTGAGAAAATCTAAACCTTTATCAGCTAATGACAGCTAAGTTATCTTCCAGCAAAAAAAAAATGCATTTGAGGAATATATCAATCATAATGTGTTTATTCATTATAATTGCACAGTGAATATAGCAGCAGACAGAAGAAGCCAAATGGCTTTCGATGGAAATTAAGCATTACTGCGGGACACATCTCTTCTTTAGATGAATGGGGTGGTGATGTAAATCGGGTTTTCAGGAAACAAATTCATCTCTGTGACATGTTATGCTACTTGGACTCATCTCCACATAATGGGATTTTTTACTGAGAACATTTCACACGTTTGAGTCGTTGCATGCCAGCTGCTATCTATAGGCGGGACATATCTGAGCATTGTGGAAACACTTCATGTACAAGAACTCAGATAAGATGCTCTCCAGATAATCAGAGACCTAGATATGAGATAGCAGCTAGTAAGTTGACCTTCATACCATATAGACTTAATACCACTGTGAGTGAGCTCATCTTCAATGGATAATATTCTGAATATCATTTTAATTCATGCCCACAGATCTTCTTCGTGTCCTGTCGATCTATCTCCACATCCGTATAGCATCGGCTTATCATGGCTAGCAGCGTTCAGACACATACTTGATCACAGACCAGATTGATTGTATTCTAACCTTGAAATCCCTTAAAGAATCGAAGCACTGGCTCGTTTTGCTGAATCCAAACAGTAGCTCAGCTTTGCAACAGCGTCATAATATTCATAGTGAAGTCCATGTGGAAAGCTCTTTCACCAGTGTTTTTGTTACTGAGATATTTGCATTTGTTAGCAATTTGTGAGTCAGGTAGGCTAAAAAGCAACAAAGGAAAGACAGTGACCTGGCTATATATGCTGCAAGTGATTTTTAACAGGAAAATGCAGCACACCCGGGCTGTTTCATAACATGCTGTATAAGGTTTCACCTTTTCAGAGAGTATAATAGCACTGTACACTGAAGGTTCATTCGAGGAGAGGGTCGCGGCGGGGACATTTATGGTAGCCTAAATGTAAATAAAACATCTGTGTTAGTCTGATATTCCATATTTTTTGGGGTAAAGATCCATTTTCTGTATGACTGCTGTATTGTTGTACACTATTCATTCTCCCTCAGAGGCTTTTTTTTTTTTTTTTTTTTTTAGCATTATATTGCATTTCTACTGACAGATTGAACTCTGTGGACTTTTCTCTGACAAATGCCAAACAGCACCACTGTATTTGCAGATAGACGGCACGGCACGTCACTTCACAGGGATAGATTGATTTACATTTACTCTGTAACTTATTGGAAATGAAAAGAAGAAACCGAGAGGATGACAAAAAGGTTAAATATTCACCTGATGACTGAATACATGTCGGAATGTAAGACTTACTCTGTGAGAAAGCTACAGTAAGTAACTGGGATCAGTCTTTTAAAACAAGGCAGAGGTTAAGCACCCCAACTTTGATGAGCAATTAAAAAATGAATGGATGATGCAAAGATGGATAGGTTTATGGATGAATGGATGGATGATCCATAGATGGATAGGTAGATGGATGGATGGATGACGCAGTGATGGATAGGTGCAGTAGTTGGATGAAAGAATGGATGGATAGATGGATTGATGGTTGGATGGATGGATGGATGGATGGATGAATGGATGACGCAGTGATGAATAGGTGCAGTAGATGGATGAAAGAATGGATGGATGGATGGATGGATGGTTGGATGGATGGATGGATGGTGGATGGATGGATGACGCAGTGATGAATAGGTTCAGTAGATGGATGAAAGAATGGATGGATGGATGGATGGATGGTTGGATGGATGGATGGACGGTGGATGGATGGATGACGCAGTGATGAATAGGTTCAGTAGATGGATGAAAGAATGGATGGATGGATGGATGGTTGGATGGATGGATGGATGGATGACGCAGTGATGAATAGGTTCAGTAGATGGATGAAAGAATGGATGGATGGATGGATGGTTGGATGGATAGATAGGTATAGACAGATAGATATTTCAGACTGTAACTAGGTTACCATCTGTAACAGAGGGAGGAACTCTATCAAAAGTCATATACATTAATATGAATCTCATTGTAAAGAAATACTCCTCTTGAACATGCTGTATATGTTGTTTATCATATGCTAAATGAAAATTACTGTATCTTTGTAAAAAACAAAACATATTTCTATTGTACTGCATCCTGCTGTAATTTTGCCATTTAACCATATTATAGAATGTATCAAGTCTGTATATTGTACAATCTGCTACTGTAATGTACATATTGATTTATTGTGATAATATGCATTTACAACATGAATTTTGTCACCCTGTTTTTTTGTATTTTAAACTTTATTCCAGACTTTAAAAATGCATGCAAGGCTGAGATTTGATACACAGAGGTGCTTGATTTAAAATAAAGATCACGTTTGTTATAGGCCGTTGTTACATCCTGTTGAAAGAGGAATGTTCCTCCCAGAGCAAGAAGACCACATACAATCAGAAAACATCCTGTGATAGTTGGTTTCTGAACAGGAAAAACAAATTGGAAGTTATTGTGTCAGTGTTCACCATTTACCTTTTCCGTGTTTCTCAACATGTTGGCCCTGTTAGCGCTTTGTGCCATAAAGAAATCCAACACATTTTTCCCAAAATTTGACCTGGTGTTGTGAATTCAGCAAGTCTTCTCACCAGTGTTGGGTAACGTGTTACAGTAATATAATTACAATTACTAATAGGATTTCTGTAATATTATTATGTCAAGAAACGTGTTACCACCTGAAATTCATCCACACTCCGCCAGTACGCAAAGTAACACAAAGTGATAACCGCATGTGAATGCGTGAATGGGATGGAACCTGACTCATCCTAACAGATGATATTCACTGTGTTGTTGTCTCCGACGGATAGCACTGTGACAAGAAGATCCGTACAAAGAATGAGGGCAAGCATCCTCCAGTTGGTGCTCATGGTGAAAAAACAATGTCAAACATGTACAGTAGATAGAAGCCCAAATAGATGATTAAAAGTTAGTCTATCATACAATCGTGTTTAGAGTGGTGATATGTTGTTGCTATTGGCACAAAGCCCACACGCAGCACTTCAGCCCAGCGCTTTTCTGCCAGACAAAAGCGCTATATGGATACACGCCCTTAGGCTATACAATATCGCCCACCACTGGATTTGTAATGAACTGTAATAAACTTCAGCTTCTGTGCTATGAAACAACATTACCTTCCCCCGTTTTATAATGCCTAGGCTAGTTTACTACCTGCCTGATCTGACCGGTTGTGTTTCTAGCCCTGTTGGACACATTTTCAGTGCTGTCCTTGCAGTTATTTTGATGGCTACAAAATTAAACCCAAGTTAAGCCAAACCTGTTCTCACTCAGAACTTGTCAAATACGGAAGCTTGCTCAGTGGCCCTCGGCGTCTGATGCCAATACACGAGGCACCCTTTAAAGCTGAAGTAGGCGAGATTGGAGCAAATATGATTAAAAAATTTTATTTTTATAAAACGGTTTCTATATCGTGACAGTAGTGCATGAAACAGGTAACCTGAAAAAAATCATGTGCCTCTGTGTGTCCTCCTCTGGTGTCCTCCTAACAGCATCTGCAAGATTTCACAGACTGGAGGAAAACAAGCAGCAAGAGCTGATCGTCTATGGGAGCCGGCTGTCAATCACTCGCGAACTCCGACCAAACGGTCAAACTAGGCAGCGCTGATCAAATATGAATCAATATTATGTTACATTAATGCCTATTTCTTGTCACAAAAGTTTTCAGGATCATCTTGTAGTGCACAGTTTAGCTGTAAAATGAGAAAGTTTGTGCCACCGCCGCCATTGTGAAATCTGGTGAAGGAACACCAAGTTCCGGTCACATGATCGGAGCACAGCCAATAGGAACGCTCTCTCAATGAAATGACCTGTGATTTGTCTAATTCTCCCGTCACAGGCTAGTCCTCTGACCATTTCATCACCCCGTTGCAACATATGAACAAACACTACACAGCCTTCTGCAGCCATGGAAGCAAGCTAACCAACTGGATCAACAGAGATGACATTAACGTTAGATTCTACCCAACCTGAGAAGCCTCGGCTCATCGCTCTGTGGTCTGTGTGCAGCTGGGTTATCAAGGCAGCGAGTATATGAGACGCACAGCTGGTGAAGTGATTCTGACTACTGCTGTTGCTGGCCAGAGGCTAACGCGCTCATGTCTACAAGGTAACCCTTAAATTGTGAACACCCACATTCAGCAGAGAAACTATGTGAGAAGAAAACATCGGCTGCGGTCGAATAGTCCTTTTTGCTTAGGAAGGTTCCTAACGGAGTGAAATGACCCGGAAGTATCTCAGTAGCAGCCACGATAAGAGCTGTTCGAATCTTCCAACTGCTGAGGAAAGGAACTTCAATGCTTCCTTTATTATCTCCTTTAGCAGAAGATATATACAGGGTACAAAAGAGAGAATGACATCCCACAATTCCTTGCAGCCACAGCATTTTCCTAGGTCCTTCTGAATTCTCCTTCTTATCTTTCCTTGACCTTATGACGTTTTCCATCAAGGTCAAGGAGAAATGGTTAGAAAAAGATGTTAGGGCATCATTTTTTGACTTTTCGACCGCACCCATTGTCTCTGCTGAATAAAAGATTGAACCGTACAGACTGCGATACTCAGCACAAGCAGAAGCCCCGAGACTGAGTGAGAATGGAAGAGAAGAGAATGTGATCTCTGTCCCAACACCTCGCTGTGTTCTCATTCTCCCAGACAAGACTTGTGTCAAGAAAGTCTGGGTGTTCAAACAAGGTGTTATTAAAGTCTGTGCCAGCAGGCGGTGATTTCACTCTCTGCACGTCATCATCACGGATTGTTCTATCATGATTTAAGACTGTATTAAAATGAAATGTAATACCTTAGTCAGGAATCTTGTACTTCATTTTCTTTAACGTATAGTTCTTGTAGGTATATAGTATGTTGGTGGATGTGTGTCCTCTCCATCCCTATGCGGCGTTACTTTATTTTTGTGTGCATGTACTGTATGTCAGGTGAGGCCCAGTCTCAAAGCGGATTTGTTGTGTGATGTTAATTGCCTGTTCATTTGTATTAATGGCAATAAAGTTCCAAAAAAAAAAGAAAAAGATATGTAATTATTGTGGGTTGGGGGCAGGGCCCGTTCATTCCGATGAAAATTGCTCAGTGGCGCGTGAAGCCTAAATGGCTCGACTTCCGTCTAGCCTGAGCGGTCTGCAGGTCCCGACTACACTGCGTTGTGTTCTGGTGCACAATCAGACGCTGGACGCTGGCATATATCTTGTTGGACTATCTTGGTTTATTCCTGTTTTGAGCCCAGAGAGAGCTGTCATATGTTTATTATCCTCACAGAAACACACCTCTCGCAGTCAGATTCAATGCAGACTCACCATAAACTTGAAACTAACCCAAGACATGTAAATAAAATAAAACGCAATAAATTATAAATGAGTGTGTCATTATTTTGAGTCTGTAATCACATGACATTCAATTATATTATAAATAACAATTGACTTTAGGCTTGGCCAACAATAACACCATGAAATGTGAAATAACTCATATAGATGCGTTTGTCATTAAATGACACACAAAAATACATATTCCTTGAAAAAAAAAGATTTTACAAGCGCCCACGGCCGTTATGAAGACTACCCTGCACCACAATCAACTCATACAAAATACCTCAAATTATTAATATACTAAACATGGTAATGACAGTACAACACATACACACATACCTGTTTTGAGCCCAGAGAGAGCAAAATGCTGTCATATGGATTTTTATGGATATTGGATTTTGTGAAACATTAGATGTTGGTAGTTATGAGATGAACATGTTAATCATGACATTTGTGTCTTAGTTTTCTTATTCTGCTTTCATACAGTATCTGTACGGTTGCCTGCTTATATCTCTAGAAATGGTTGTCACCCTCTACCTTTGTGTTTCTTTATATTGGTGTGTGTTTGGTGACTGAGCGTCAAAGAGCTGAGGACTGAGCTAGAAATCTAAACGTGTGAGGAAGTGTAGAGAGGACAAAGCTGGATAGAAGGAAGATAAGGTCTTGACAAAGCTTTGTTACGCACAGTGAACCTCCTGAGGGCTGAATACAGATAGACAGACAGAGATTGTGTATGTATATGTGTGTGTATGTGTGTGTGTGTGTGTGTGTGTGTGTGTGTGTCCGATAGCCCCATGCAGGAATGCGACAAGCATACTGAGGATTTCACAGAAGTCAAAGAAGAAAAACAAAGGAATTGCTGGAAATGAATGTCTTCACTGTCCTCCAGACCGCATGCTGCTACCCAAAGGGCCACATGTTTGTGTGTCTGTCTTTTGAACTTTGTGTCTGTCTGATTGCATCATTGTGTGCTTGTGTGTGTGTGTAATGTGACAGATTGTTGTATTTCTATTGTTGAAGCCAATGTCTTCACAAGGACTGAAAGATGAGGTACAGTCTCCAAACTCAGGTCATTCCGGCCAGTTGCTTAGTATATTTGTGGTTGAAACCGGATTTTTATGGCATTTAATTAGAGTTAGGCGTTTAAAAACTCGCTTACGCACAGAACAGTATCTGCGAGCGGAAAAGCATCATCACGAGGGAGCATTTCTGCTGCGCGTGCACAAATGCAGTCAGCATGATTGGACAACGGAGTCACGTGTTCATGAATTATTCATGTTCTGCCTTCGCCATCAGAGACTGTAGGCGTTGAAAGTGACCAATCAAAGAGCGGACACATCAGCCACTATTCCATCCCCCGCCTCCAAAGTCTCAAAAGTCAACTCGACGAGCGAGCGAGTTGAGCAGTTGTGAGCGCGTAGAAAGGGTCAAGCGAGCGCTCATCACAGTGCACGCGGAGCAGAGATGCTCCCTCGCGATGATGCTTTTCCGCTCGCAGATACTGTTCTGTGCGCGCGCGGGTTTTGATACTAATTAAACGCCATCGATTTAGTTGCAAATTACATTATGGGGAGGGAATCCTGCTAATGGACAGACAGACAAACAAACAAACAAACAAACCAATGCCTTCAAGGCCTTTAGTCTTGGCAGAGGTAAAAAGGTTTGCTGGGTAGCATGCTGCTTGTGAATGTAAGTCTATGGGAAAAAGTATTTTTGGGCCAAATGGCATCACGCAACCGACACAGAAGTTGCAGTACTGCCGTTTGGCCACTACGAAAGTCGAGATCAACGACCGCCGCTCTTGCTGGGGGCTTAGTTGTAGGTCATTTGAAGCAGAGCCAGTGCATAGAGTGTGTGTACATGGGAAGTGAGTGGTGAAGCAAGTAAGCAAGAGCGGCGGCGACGACAGCGAGTAACGTTACCGACTCCGGCCCAAGCAGAGAAAGTTAACAGTGTTTGGTTTGTCCGTTCTACTGTGGTATGTGGCATTAGTTCTTGCTTTATACTTGATCATCCAAATAAATATGAAATAATAAATAATAATAATCCAGAAAGAAAAATTTGGATTGTGCATTCCTAGTGTAATAATACGATGGGCGTTGTTCGCGTGTGTATGTGTTTGAGCCTATAACCTAAAGCAGATGCTGTCTGCCTGAGAGCAGTCTGTCATCAGTGTATGCTGAACTCACTTCTGTTCCACTATGCTGAGGAAACGAAAGGCAGTTCACAGAACTCTGGGCCTTTTAGAAATCATGCTTTACTCCTTCATACAAATCCCCTGTGGAAATGTGCTCTTCACCTCCACTTAGGTCTGAGAGGTAAAATCCAAGCATCTCACACCTATTTAATTATTGATAGGGTTAGTGTACAGATACACACACTTCTGAGAAGGGTTACAGACACCTGCATAAATACAACAGGGCGTGTTGTTATCAGGAACAGCAAGAAAGTGATTTTTTGTAAGACTATAGCCTTGTGGATCTGTAACACAGCTTTGAAAGCATGTGTTTCAATAATCATATTAAAAATGAATTCAATTTAAGGAATACATTGTTATTGGAATATTTTCTTATATATATTTTATTGATTTTTCAGGGTCAGCAGCAGGCACACATGGCTTGTTTTACAGTGGAAAGTGAACAAAGGCAGGAAGAAGTTATCTGGGTCTACAGAGGAAAGTGTTTGTTTTGGAAGCAGTGATTCAGATTGATTTCTGAAGTTAGAAATCAGCCTTTATAATATTTGTAAATGCCACTTGCCAAGAGTATTCAGCTCAGGTGTTTTTGTTAGAGAAAATAGACCTCTACAGGAAACAAATAGCACAGATCACTACTTTTTACAGCAGCAACAGTGGCAGAATAAAAAACACCATTTTGCAACTGGCATGTATTTAGTTATTTTAAATAGCCTATAGCCTATACTTTAAATTGCATTATACAGGAAGTTATGAAGCTGAAAAAGTCCTTTTGTTACGTTGTACATTTTCATTGACATGGCAAGAATTAGTTTACCCTAAAATTAAGTTTCAATATATCAATTAATTAATCATTCATGTTGTTTTCCTCCTTGAAAGTAATGAGATATTTCCGACGGTACCTGAAGGTCTCAGGTCTGAGCAGCAGACGCAGCGCGCGTCATGGTGATTTGAATGAACGGACCAATCAGCGGCCTCGTCAGACGGAAGCCCGCTGGACTTCCGGCCCTCTCGTCCAATCACAGCGCGGCTCCGTTGTTTGCTCTGCTTTTTGAACTGAGCTGTAACAGCAGACAGACACCTCCTCTCTGGTTCTCTGTGCTACTATATGAAGTAGTGAACTAGCTGTCAACTAAACTAAAACAAACTAATTATTTGGACTATTTGTGCGCATAAAGGGCAACATGCGTTGACTACAGACTTCGGATGGAGAGATGTTGCAGTTTTTCTGAGTGTTTTGGACCGAAGAGGAGTTTCTTTATTGTGTTGTTGACCTGCTAGCTCGGCAGCTAGCAACGTTAGCTAGAGAGCTTATTGAACTGAGCTAGCTCGGCAGCTAGTTTAGCTTAGCTCCGCTTCTCTGTTAACTCCTTTATCTGAGGTGACGAACCAGCCGGTAAGTGAACTTAACTTTGAGTTTGTGTTTATTGGGCTGTTGGAAAGTTAACGCACTATAATGTAACTGTTAGCTAACAGCTAACCTCTGGTGACGTAAAGCAGAGAGAATGTGGTGACGTTAACTGTGCTAACTATATAACTACAGCGTTCAAATACAGTTGGAGTTAAAAAGCCCTAATAATTGAATATACTATATTATACAAAGCATGTCTTAAGAAACACAAGAGAGAGAAAAGTAACCTTAACTGCTGTTGGTATCCACAAACTGTCTGATGTTAACCTAATTAGTGGGTTTAGTTTGGGGGAAAAGGTGTTCGTTCATTGACTGTTTTTACAACAATACTTTTTGACATCTGTTTTAGTCATAACTTAAAAAAAAAACATAAATATGAGTGTTTTTGTCAGCACTGAGATTTACTGTACTTCAGTGGAGGCAGAGGAGGTTGCTCCTCTATTAGGTATATATGAGGAAGAATCCAGACCTTCTTCCACCTTCTTGCCTCTCAAAACTAGTGAATAAGGCAAAGGAAGTGTCCTTCAAAATTATTCATAAATATTACCCTGTCAATCACTACATGCAGAAATAATAAAAAAAGGACAAAGACCTTTGATCATATCTTTAAAGACATTATTATGGGAAAATGTGGTGTTTGGTTTCTTCAAAAAAAAAAAAACATTATTTTCGTATAATAAATTTAATGTGTTTTCTTTTAATCTTTTATTCATAAATATAAATGTA
>CAKAOH010029713.1:27499-65273 GCA_916701665.1 Sebastiscus tertius | reverse complement strand
TATACATATATATATATATATATATATATATACACATACATACATACATACATATATATATATATACATATATATATATACATATATATATACATATATATACATATATACATGGGCACAAATATCACAGGTCAGTATAGCAGCACAATATAAATATTGTTAAATAATCTGTCTTTATTTTGGAGTAATTAGTTTCATCCTGACCCTTTGACCTATCTGGAATTGACTCCACTGCGCATGCGCAACAACACTTGCCTCTTCTCCCGACACGTGCACTCAGGTAAAATATTAACTGCGCAATATAAAACCACAGATAACGCTATATATTTATATATATTTGTTTGTGTTTATATATTCAGTTGCGTCTCGTTGTATACCATTGTTAAGTTTGTTGTCGTAATTTGGTTTAATTGTTGTTAAACGTCGA
The DNA here is from genome assembly GCA_916701665.1 of Sebastiscus tertius. Lineage (NCBI taxonomy): Eukaryota > Metazoa > Chordata > Actinopteri > Perciformes > Sebastidae > Sebastiscus > Sebastiscus tertius. The sequence goes on along the minus strand of CAKAOH010029713.1, from coordinate 64,846 downwards.
GCTAATTAGCTGGTTAGCAAAGTAACGTTAGCTGCTTTACTGCTAATTAGTTAGCACTGCTTTTTAAAAGGTAAAACACCGTTTTTGTGCACTGTTCATGCTCACTTTTTTATTTTAATAAACTCTTCTGACTTTACATAATATTTATGTCGTTTGACAGCTGTCGCCATGTACCGCTCATTTTCCCCCAACCTGGTCCGACCTAACCTGCCCTTGAGGAAGCCCTCCTCGAGCCCTGTGGCTCTCTCCAGCCCGAGGCCTCCAACCATGCCTCCGACTCCTCCAACACCTCCAACCATGACCCCTCCAAGACCTCTTCTCTCCATGACTCCTCCAACACCTCTTCTCTCCATGCCCGACGCATCACCTGTGCGCCCCACTGGAGACGGTAAATTAATGCCATCAATTATCCAACACATACCTGACACACCTGCATGGCATAGCCCTTGTTTTTCTAATTTGGACAACACAATGTGAATAGTTATTAGCTACTAGCTTTATAACCTCATATTTCACCATGTTCATTTCTTTTTTTCTTTTTTGCAGACCCTATAAACTCACCAGTCAGCATGGATCAATCTGCAGTATGTAACAAACAGGTTAAATTAATGTGTTTTTGCAGAATATTGCCATTTTTCCACTTTTTTTTTTCTGTCTTTACAGGTGTTAGGATCTGTCCCACCAGCACTGACTGTATGCTTCTGCAACTACTGTGGTCAGCAAGGTAATAGCTATGTAAAGTTTCTGGTGAAAGGTATAATTGATAACACACGTGTGTGTCAGAGGCTTGTCAGTGATGGAGGTAACACCGGCACCCGGTCGGAGACAATAACGTTTCTCGCTGCGGAGCTCCGTCACTTCACAAGACACGGAAAACCTCTGTTGGTCTGGAGTAACTGCAGCATTTATTTCTGCACAAACGTCCACTGTACATTCACTAGATATTCTCAGAGCTATGAAGTCTTCGGCAGTGTGTAGTGTGTGCGCATGCACGTGAGGTGGAGCAAGCTGAATGAAGGCAAGCAGGCAGAGTACAGCAGAGACTCCGTCCCTGGAGACCAAAGATACGGTCTCCCCCCACTAAGACCGCGGCCAACACTGTTTTGCAAGACGGGCTTCACTAGATATAACTTTGCGGTTTTTGTGCTTACGTTCAGTTTGTGTTGGAGTCTTGTAGCCACACGTGAGCGCACATATGCAAGCATGCATGGGACACCGACCTGGGTGATTTATACGTGTAAGAAGTTACAAACAGTCCCTTTTAAATTCGGTTTAATAAACTAGTATTCTCTTGACAGGAAATTTTCGGTGCAAGCGCTGCAAGAAGACACCTTACTGCTCTGTGGCCTGTCAGACAGAAGACTGGAAGGCACACAGACACATGTGCAAGTCTATTGATCCAGATCCTGCAAAGTAAGCGGGGTCAACCTTGAGTAACATTGATTTTTTTAATGCCACCAAAAAACAATCAGTTTATGATTCACCAGTTAGGGGTTGAATCATTATATAACGTCCAATAGATAATTCACACACACTCACTTGTTTCTTTTAATCCAAGAGAGCAACCTAAGGAAACCACAGCTTTGCCAGGGACAGGAGACAGAGCCAGCCTGCTTGAGTCGAAGGTAAGTGCAGTGATTTGGAGATTTTCTAATGCAAGTAAAAAAGTCAAGCTTTACATTTTAATGATTTGAAATAACCCTATGTACAGTATTTGGGATGTATGTTTTGTTATCTGTTTAACCTCTGTTTATCGAAGCACGGTGATGCATCCAGCCTCCAGAGGGTCTATTTGAAGGACTTGCATATGACTAAAATCATTAAGGGGGAAGACATCCAGGTACAACACACCCAATTTGCCTCAACTGTAAAGACCGATCCAGCCAATGTTATTAAATACCAAAACACAATCTCTTTTTGTTGTGATTTTTAGGCATCTGTTATAGAGTTCTATAGCCCTGCCAGGTTTTTCCTTCTTGCCCAAAGTCCTGAGCTGCTGGAAGCTCTGCAAAACATCAGCTCAGAGCTTCAGAAAACTTACAGCTGCTCATCAGTGACGACATATGTACCACATGTTGGAGAGGTTTGCGCGGTTCAGTTCTCCTGTGATATGGTGAGCAGAGGCCTTCTTAAGGAATTTGATAAGAGATATAAGTTTTAATATGCAATAATGATTTAATATTTGCTCAGTTCTTGACTGTGCCTCTATTTGTTGTGTGTAGAACTGGTACCGAGGCCTGGTCCAGACTTTGGCTGCTGACCAGAAGACTGCTAAGATCCTTTACATTGACTTTGGCAATGAAGAGGATGTTCCTGTGGACAGGATCAAGCCCCTGGCTGCTAATATCTGGCCATTTTGTCCATGCGTGAGTGCATATTCACACCACTTAAATTATTATTTTATTTTTTTTAAGCATGTTAATTAATACATAACATTCACGCTGACAGTTTGCAGTGTCTTACAGCTAGCATGATGAATCTAGACCTTGCATCTATCACTTTCAGGCAATGGAGTGCCGTATCGTCGGGGTGGTGCCAGTGACTGGCAACTGGTCGGGCGAGTGCTGTATGTCAGTGAAACAGATGTTGGCCGGCAAGACTGTGACTGTGAGGCTGTTGGAAACACTACAAAATGGTCGCGTCCATGCTGTGGATATCCTGCTTTCCAATGGTAGGTTACATAGGAATTCCGAAAAACATGATATGTTTATGATGGTTGAAGAGTGATTTGTGATAGGTAATGGATTTGCATAAAGACAACTCTCTCTCTCTCTGTGTCTTTTTAGGAAAGCAGTTGAGCACATTCCTTCATGAGCACGGTTACGCAGAAGAGGAAACCGTCAACGTAGCACCAACTCCGCAAGAAATAAGTAAGCCATATGTACTTGTAATGTAATGAAATCAGACTGCAGACCAGAGGTCTGCACTATGAAGCGAGTTCAACATACCCAGTGTATCTTCTTGTTATCTGGCTTAACTAACCTAACAAACGCTCTCACGCTAAGCGGTCCTACGACAGTGGTCATTGACCCAGGGTTCTCAATCTGGCTATGAGTGCGTTCACATAAAAGGGACGGGGTTTGCAGCATATGACCAATCACAAACATGGTCTACTGTCAGCAGAGCAGCACATTTCACAAACGCAGAGAGAACTATAATATTACACAAACACAAAGAAGTTAAACACATAATCCAGACTAATAGTAACACAGTTGCAGCTGCCAAATGCAGGAAGAAAAAGAAAAAATTGCCGATGTGTGAATGGATTTGATTTGTTTTTGTTACAAATTTAGAGCAATGCAAGATACATATCTGTATATAAAATTGTAAATATAACTTTGCTTTTCCTCAGACGCCATGGTGAGTGCATCCTTGGAAAACTTCAAGCGTCTCTCTGATGGGAAGGATGACAACATCTGGGCTCAGCCACCAGTACCACTGACACAGTCAGTGGGTGACTCCTTCTCCATTGTGATCACCCACCTCCAGTCACCCACTGAAATTATCGTTCAGAAGGTGGAGAACGCTGGTAAGTAGCATTTGATTTGGTACACACAACTTCAGTCTCTGGACTTTGACTTTGAGAGCTTTTGGTTTATAGGAGTGATTCAGGAGCTGCAGCTGAAGCTGAGGGAACACTGCTGTCAGGTCCCAGCGCCCGAGAACTTCAGGCCAGCCCCTGGCACAGTTTGCTGTGCCCAGTTCTCAGGTACAACACACATTTACATACACACCAATATTCCACTATTATTCCGAATGGAGCATTTTCAGATTAAGACATGTGGGATATGCCAATATTGTTCAGGTTTTAGGAGCATTCTTTGGACATGTATACAGCGCATTTGGAATATGCGTCTCATTTAGAATTTCTACGTCAGTTTGCGACACACACAGCCTCTTGCCTGTGTACAGTCAGCTCTGTGCGTTGTGCACAACCCAACTAGCTGACAGTCTGCAGCGATCCATGCCCAAAAGAAAAGCCCACATTTCTGGTCAGAAGGAGAAACACACCTACTTTTAAACATTATAAAAGACTTGGATATCAACAGGTTTTTGGATATGCGCAAATATCACAAGCTATGGGGTATGACACATACGCATTGTAACTGGAGCTGCGGCCGTGTGTTGCTATTGGCTCAATTTCAACGAGTGCAGACCAGATTTAACTGCGCATGTGTTGTACCCCAATGATATGACGCGATAATGACGTGTGACATCTCCTCTTTTCACCCTCCTTGCGTCTCCTTTGTTGAACCTGCAAGGGCGGGACACATTTCATCTTTTATCATTCTTATTGGTAGATGAAGATTTATGACATAATAGATTGCCATCAAAGCTCCGGCCACCTTTAACCTAATCAGCCAGAATAACTGATAACACCTGTGTGGGTGTTCAGAGGCTTTAACACATTGCAGCATGTGACAGTTTTTTATGCCATTTACTAAAGTAAACTTTCACTATTGTAGCCTAACAAGTGAATACATGACACATAGAATTTCAAACTGTTGACATTTCAGCCAAGTTTCAGTTGAACAGTCAGTTATATTTGCCAAAGATTAGTGCAATCCGTTATAAATGTGTTTTAGTTATTTGAAAATACTTCAGGCCTGAAAAGTGCTTCAACTGACCCGTTCACAGATTAAATATGAGTGTGTTTGTGTGTCTACATTTCTTCAGCTCTCAGAAGTCATACAGTATAATATCAAATTAGTAGTTTCCTTTGTAGACCTGCTTTGTGAACCTACGCTCGGACATCTGTGTGTTTCTTCCAGAGGACAAGCAGTGGTACAGAGCTAAAGTTCTGGCTTATTCATCAGAGGAACGCGTCTGTGTCGGCTACCTTGATTTTGGCAACTCTGAGGAGGTGGATTTAGGCCACCTGCAGCCCATCAGCACTTCACTACTGGCCCTGCCCATGCAGGCCATGCCTTGTGGTCTAGCAGGTAGTATATGTGCCTGGTAATGTCACCAGGATTTCTCCCTCTGTTTAAGTACCTGAAAAATGGCATTGTAATGTCAGATAGCTGAAAATGACCTGTATTTACACATTCCTTTTAATAGAGCAAATCTATCCCTAATGCCCCTGAAACTTATTTTTTTCTCTCTTCTTGCATAAAGCAAGCATATTTGCATAAAGCAAGCACATTTTCCCGCTGTTATCCCATGTTGATTAGAGTATTAAATACTTGACAAATCTCTCTGTAAGGTTCATTTTGAACAGATAAGAAATGTGATTCATTTGTGATTAATCGTGATTAAATATTTGAATCGATTGACAGCCCTAATTATATAATTTTATTGGTTTTGCCAACCACAAAGAGTTTTGTTTAGTGAATTTTACTCTAATTTCACACACATTTATGTCTTTCTGAAACAAGTTGTCTTTCACACCCTCTCAAGCATCTGTTGTTGGGCTCCTTTCCAGGGGTGCAGCCTATTGGAGAGAGCTGGTCAGAGGACTGCCTGCTGGCTCTGCGGCGGAGGGTATCGAACCGAATACTGCGCATTGAGATCCAGGGAGCACATGAGGGCAAGGCTTTGGTGGCCATGATTGATGAGGCCAGTGATCCTCAGGCCAATGTAGCCGAGCTGTTGACCTCTGCTGGTTTCGCTGCACCTGCTCCTATTCCCACCAGTAGTGACCAGCAGGCTGACCAGACAGCCACCCCTGCTGCTGCTAAACCACAAGGTGGGAAGTGTCTGAAATTAATTAATCTTTGATATGACAAATTATATAAAGTTCTAAAACATGGGGAAACAATCCTCAAATTGAAGCATTGATTGTTCCTTTTTTTTAGTGTTTAAGGGGAGACACTTCAGGTGAATATGGTAAATATTGTAATTAATAAATATTGCCATGAAACTTCCACACAATTAAGACAATTATGTTTTGTATTACAAGTTTTCTGAAAATGAATGTTTAAATATGCAAAGGAGACATTATCTTATTAAATATGTGCTAATTTGCATACATTTCCAGAACAGAAATCTGAACATTGGATGAAACCAGGTTCACAATTCTTATTTTATTTTATTTTTTTACATATTAGAGTCAAAGATTTTTACAGAGGGAGTTTTGGATATCTCTTTTTATCTCTCCATAAATCAGAAAATACTGTCAACAGCCATAAAAAAATCAATTTTTGCCGACTTATTAGGAATAAATTGATCTATAAATCAGGCTATGAATGATGTATGAACAAACCCCTCTGAAAAAACCTTCAGAATATAGATAGGAATGAAACTGGAAAGTTTGATGCACATAAGTGCTGCTGAAGTGGAGATTTATGGCTCCGAGTATAAAAAAAATAATAATTTTGAGAAAACGGCCTTTAAAGATTTGTATTGACAAGTGCTGAAAAATGTTTTTGCCTGGGGTGTCTCCCATTCAATGAAGACGATTGTTCTACTTTTTTCATGATATTGAATATTAGGGTATTGTTAGTTTAACTGAAATGTCGCTGGAGTCTGTCTAAAGTCTATCAAATGTACCGTAGTTTTAATTAGAGAATTTTAAGACTAACTTTATATTTTTGGCTACATACTGCAAGAGGGCAGACGGTAAAGTCTATATGTTGTGCATTTTTATGTTTGATTGTGCTCTTCAGTGCCTCCCCCAGCCTGTGAGCCTCTGGTGTGGTCTTGTACTGAGCTTCCCCATGACGGCCAGACAGTGGCACTGCTAGCCAGTGTCGTGGAGAACCCTGGGGAGTTTTACTGCCGCGTCAACAATCCTGCAGGTATTGTCTCTTCAGCCTAGAGAAGCAGTAGAGTATTTCAAATATTTAATTCTTCTTTGCACTCCCAGAATGATGCAAGTAACTTGAAATGCTATGGGAAACACCGCAGCGTGTATGTTATACCACTGTTATGATCATTTCAGATGTCCACACAAGACTTCATGATTTTTCTAGTTTGATTCTTTGTTTGAATGTGACCTTTTCTCATTTCATGTGTTTGGCAGACCATCAGCGGCTGATAGAGCTGGGGCATGAGTTGAAACAGCACTGTGAGACAAAGGCGTCACCTTTTGAGCCCAAAGTGGGGGAGCCCTGTTGTGCCATGTTTACCGGTGAGATTATTTACAGAACCAGTTGATGTGATAAACAGACTACATTTACATGCATGAAATAATGTTTTTTTGCCCTTATTCTAAAAAAAAAAAACATTACTCCTACTAAGCTATTTACATGCCTAAGGAAAATTAATATTCCACTAATATTCCTGTTTACATGCAGCCGTGCATACTCTTTATTAACTTAAACGGTAACAGCCAAGAGGCCATGTGTTGCAAACTGCAGTAAAAACCCCAAACGAGACACATATTCCAAATGCGCTGTATACATGTCCAAAGAATGCTCCTAAAACCATAATAATATCGTCACATCCCACGTAATTGTAAAATGCTCCATCTGGAATAAGGCCTAATTCAGAATATCCAAAACGGAATATGCTGTTTACACGACCCGTGTCAAATTTGGCATAACAGCGGAATATTTGCGTGCGTGTAAATGTAGTGTAGTAACTGTCGGCTCTTCAGACAGACTGTTAAAACATGAAAGGCTTGATACATTAGCAAATGAGTCAGAATAAGTTATTCATTGGTGTGATTATTAATTCTATCTGGAGTGAGTTAATTTTTATGAAATATTGCAATTGTGAATCTCATCTGTAAGTTGAACACGTCATCTGTTGACACATGGAACTGTTTCTTGATCAGATGACATTCAGAATTATCTTTGTTTTTTGGGGATTTAGTTGTACATAATGTGCTTTTTGCTCCCCAGGTGACGGAGAGTGGTACCGGGCCATGGTAAACGAGCTGTCTGATAACGTGTCTGTAAACTTTGTGGACTATGGTTATAGCATGAAAGTGGAAAAGAGCCACCTTCGACCAATTACACCCCGACTCCTGACTCTACCCTTCCTGGCAATTCGCTGCTGGCTCTCAGGTAGTGTGTGTGTGGAGAGTGAAAGTGTTAGTAAATGACATTTAAGTATCTTCTCAAAGGAAATGCATTCTTATTTAGCAGCCAAGAGAGCATCTGATCATTTTTTTTCTTTATTGGGGATTTGCTGTCACCTCCAAATATGGCACTTTATTTATTATTTATGCTACAGATTTGTGATTTCGACCTCGAGATGAGTGTTTTCACTTAGAGCATTTCTTCAGTTTGACTGCCCAAACACCAGACTGAAATTTTGTACAAATTTAAGTAATAAAAGACTTGGTTGGTTGAATTGTTCTTGGATAGTTGGATAAAAGGGGCATGAAACAAGTTTTTAACATTAAGTTTCTTACAAAGTGTGTGTGTTTGGACTCAGGTGTGGAGCCCCTAGGATCAGAGTGGAGCAGTGAAGCCCTGCTGTGGTTCCAGACTCGGGTGGATGGCGAGCAGCTCTCTGCACGTGTCCTCTCTCTCACTGAACAAGGCTACGGTGTGGAGCTGGAGAGCAGAGGGCAGAATGTGGCGACCGCCCTCATTTCTGAGCAACTAGCCAAAGTTCCCAGAGCGAATCCCACAGAGACGCATGCAACCACAGGCTCAGGACACAAACACCAAGATGAAAAAATACAGGAAAATGAGCAGAGCCAAATACAAGCCTCCAACCAGACAGGAGCCACTTCCACAGAGATCCAAGCTGAGGGGCTGACTGCAGTGCCATCAGAAGGTCAGCTAGTGTGCATATGTCCTAAAGATGCAATGCAATGGTTGATGTTTTGAAGAGTGCGGTTGAAATTGTGTGTTGTAATCTTGTTTCAGCCCCATCTTTCCCAGTGGACTGGAAGACAGTGGAGCTGCCTCTCAACGACACCTTTCAGCCATGCATCGCAGCCGCCACCGGTCCTTCCCTCTTTTACCTGCTCGGTCCCAGCCGGGGTCAGAACACTCACTTTTGTCCCTGTCTGTCGTTAAAAAGATGCGCAATTGGTGAACATGTGATGCTCCTTCCTGTTGTAATTGCTGTGTGTTGTTGTGCAGTGGACCAGCAGAAGCTTCAGGAGGTGATGATGGAGCTGGCTGTCTACTGCAGCAACATTCAGGCCTCTTTATCCCCCACTGTCCTGAGCAGACCAGCTCCTGGGGCTGCCTGCTGTGCCCAGTTCTCTGGTGAGGAACACTTATTACTCCCTGAATACATTCTGTAAATCATAAAAGGATAAGTCCAGAGATAAACTTGCCAGATTGACATTAGGTGTCTGCCCAAACTGTAACACACTCTCTTCTTGAGGCAACAAAGTGCATCGTTAGTCCTGGCCACCATCTCCTCCGCTGCTTATTTCCCCCCAAAACTATTATCACGCTTATTGATGAGTTATCTGGCATATCTAGACATAACTATCATCTGTAAAATCATCACAGCTGTAGGCATAAATTGAGTGAGTGTGCAGGGCTAGTTCAGTGTTTGGAAGCATTGTCATGACCTCTTAAAACCACTAGGTGTCAGACAGGTAAATTATAAAAGTGAATGACTGTGAGCCAGCTTCTGAATTCATGGTGTTTCACATGCTAACATGATATTAAGCAACATTTCTAACTCATCAGAAAAAAAATAGTAAATGCAACTTAAAATCTAGTCATGCATAATAGCCAACAATATTAAAGTTATTGTGAGGAACTTTTAAGTGGTTATGAAACAGTCTCAATTTAACACTACATAGGTAAACAAGACCATCAGCAAAAAGATCGTCTATTTCTATATGGTTATTCTTGATGCTTGCCATCGGTGCCACCGGGTCTGATTCTGGCAAAATCAGACATAATACATAATAGCAGGTTTACCAGAAACTCCTTCAGCTCAGACTCCAGCAGGGCCTCTGGCAGCGGTCAAACCCAGATCCAGCTTCGCTTCCACCTGCGACCTGCAGTCACCGCTCCGGCAGAAGGTGCAGAGCTCCATGCCCGGCCGCAGCGGCTGCTCCTCGGTCCAGGAGCAGAGCTTCACCTCGCTGCTCCGCCAGTCCCCGCTGGGAGCCAAAACCGACACTATGCTGCTCGAGGCTCAGGCCTATTGCTGGGCCCATTGTAGGGAAAGGAGACACGGGAGAACCAGAACTGCGCGGGGGAGACTGTCACACCCTGCTGCGGTAAAATGAGAGGTTTTCTAAAGGGACTCTGGTTGTTGGAAACACTACCACTTTTGTCCACAGAGACCGTCAAAACGTAAGTTCCTTGTAATAGCTTTAATGTCGAAACATCATATTTCTAGACGAGACTTGTTTGAGAAAATGTATGTGACAAAAGATTACAGTTGAGTTTTGTAAGGTGGATTAGTTTTCAACAATGGTTTATGAGGAAATGGCATCCAGAGTTTAAGAGATAGTCTCAGCAGGGGGAAAACCCCATCACTCAGGCAACATCATTCCCACACATCATTTAATGATGACAGGCAAGAGATCTTATGAGGACAGAACAGCTGATCCGTCATTGAGCTATTACACACACGCACACAATCTGCCACCATGAATTCCCTCCTCTCATTCTCCCATCCAGTTTTTATTATTTGCTCTCTGGCTGTTCTTGAGACCCCACCTGCAGTCGTTGCCCCTGCACACCTAAGCTGGTAATTTGGTGTCTGCTAGTGGATATAATTACACAGCATGTGTGCAGCAAGAGCGTAGGAGCGGTTCTTCTTTAAACACAGCATGCAAGTAGGTGACTACAGCCTGGCATGCATTCCTCTGCTCGGCTAACAACAGGGTCCGTTTTAATGGAGTATTCAGTGCTGGCTGTAGGTTTGTAGCTGGTAAAGACGCATCAGTTTTTAAGGGCAGCTGTGTAGGCAGGGTCATCTTTAATCTCTTAAAGGCTTTTTTGGAATGATTAACAAAATATGGAAGATTGACAACTTAAGAAAATGTTTACACGTTGTTGGCCTTTTCAAATTCTTTCTTATTCTGATATTGCATATTGCGTAGATGCATGACGACACAAGCATCAAGGCAGTGAAATAAACACTGTCTGGAGGTTGTGACATGAAGGTGTCAAAATATCTTAATTAGCATCTGTTGGTGCTCACAAAACTGCCAATAAATGGAATTAAACATTGTTTGAACTTTTATTTTCAGCTGACAATAACTGGTACCGTGCGGTGGTCCTGGAGGTCGGTGAGAATGAGATGAGCGTCATCTACGCAGATTACGGCAACACAGAGAAGGTGCCGTTCTCCCGTATCTTGCCCATCCCCATGCACCTGCTGCAGCTCCCCTTTCAGATCACTCGCTGCACCCTCACTGGTGAGGCAAAAGGGCCATCATGAATTATTTCAAACTTATTAGTTTATTTGTAATTGCTCTTTGACTCCCTGTTATTGCCTCTTTTTCTAGGTAGGGAACACTTCCCTGCAGAGTTGCCAGAGGAAGTGCAGCAGATGTTTCAAAACGTGCTGGCGAATGACGTCCTCGCCACCGTCCAGTCCTTCAACGGCTCTGTCAACGTGCTCTCACTCACGCTGCCCACTGAGAAGGGCGGGGGGCACCTCACCACCATGATCCTGGATGCACTACAGACACAGGCCAAGAGTAATCCATGCCCATCCACCACCCAGAAGGCTGACCAAACTGACAGCAGCATATCTACAGCCAGCACTACAGTTGTACCTGACTGCCCCCTGCCAACATTCAAACCTGACACCCAAACTGGGCTGGAAAATACAGCCGCTACCACCAGCCTACCCATAACCCCAGAGCCGACACCCCAGACTCCCCAGCAGAAGAAAAACACGTCTGCTGTGACAGTCAATGGTTGGTCAAATCAAAATATCCTAGCAAACCTAATATATTTTTGTATTGTCACAATTTATGTTATGCATTTGATTGCTTTGCTGGAAAGAAGATGGATTATGAGGTATAGTGAGTGCTGAAATCAAGCAGCTGTTGTAATGATGTTTTACTTTTCAGAAGATCCAGTTCAGAAGATTACTGAGCAAATGGAGCCTCCACGCAAGATTGCAAAAACTGATGGTATGTATGCTTTAAAACCATGATCTGTGACTGCCTGACTTAAAAGTTTTAACTTTTGTTTTACAATGAGTTTGTGGCTGATTAAGATGGTATAGCATTCACTTGTCTTTCTATTTGAATCCCAGATCCTCAGACCTCTGGTTGCTGCTGTCTGAACCTGACGACGAAGGTCAGAGCTGCTTTCACTGGTTTTGGAAAGCGTCTTTTGAGCTTGTGTTATTTAATTTCACAGATCATTGGTTGTAGTTTGTAAAGCCTGGAGTTAATGGTCATCCTTTTGTCATACTTGAGCAGAATCTGGCAAAAACTTGACATTTAAAGTGCAAATGGATAACATGATTTTTTGTTACCTTTCACAGATTGACAACCTGGAACAGTTGGTGCAGCTGCAGCTTTCTCTCATCACACAGCTAGTGGGACAGAAAAAATAAGATTTACCAATTACATAACTTAATAGTCTCATTCACTAACTTGTTAAAATCAAGCTTGTTGTGTATTTTCCGACCGTGTTTCTTTAAAACAAGTTAACTCTGAATGTCCTCCAGAAGCAACCACCCATTTTAATTTAGTCACCTTATTCTAATTAAGCTTTTAATTTAGCTTTAATTTAGTGTCCTCATCACTGATCATCCCCTCTGTTCTGGGCTTTTATGTTTTTAAGCTGTGGTTAAATTACAATACTTTTTTTATGTTTTAATATTTTGGAGGTTTTCATAAAAATGCACTTATTAGGTTTTGTTAAAGTTGGCAGAAAACTCTGCAAAAAAAGATGTTCAACCTCAATTATCCACATGTGTGTTGTTGTCTCCTGTAAGTGTGCTGTAGTGTAGCATGCTGCGCTGCCATCTGTTCCTTTGTTCAGAACTAATCACCTGTTCAGGTGAGATGTCCAGCCTGACTGCTTTATGTTTGACATGTGTTTCAGTTTTTACATAAAGGTTCTGTGATTGTGAAGAGATTTTTATTTTGTCATGTTTTTGAGGGCAGAATTTCTAACTAATGAAACATTACTTCATAACACATTCCTCCAGTAAAGATAAGAGTCTGCTAAAAAGTGGGCAACAAGTTTACTTGCAGGATAACAAGTATTAAACTAGTAGTTTACTGAATATACTTTAAAATGTACTTTCATAAATTATAAAGTGGGCTACAAGTGTGTATATATAAGTATACTTGCAGGATAACAACTATTAAACTAGTAGTTTACGGAGAGTATACTTTAAAGTGTACTTTCATAAATTATACAGTGGGCTAAAAGTATAAAACTAGTAAACTCTCAATATACTTATAGTATAGTTGCAGTACAAAATAAAATGTAGGTGTAAACTAGTTGTGTACTCAAAGTTTACTTATACTTAAAGTATACTTAAAAGTATAATCTTTTATACTAAAAAGTGGGCCAATTTAGTCCCAAGAAGTATTAAAGTAGTACACAAGTATATTACTAGTACATTGATATTAGTATAATTGCTATACAATTGATTGCATAAAGTATACTTGGGAAATATATACTTGGAACTTTACTTAAATATACTTGATAAAAAGAAAAACTTGGAAGTATACTCTTTTTTTCATTCTTGCAGAAGGAAACTATTGAAATATGCTCAGTAACATAAAAATACACATACTATATAAATACAGTAGTAATTATAAATGGTAGGAAATACATTCTCTAGGGAGTTGAAGAATAAAGTTCTTCCAATAGTGCCATTGGGATGTGTTTCCAGTGTGTCTCCATGCTTTCTCCTGTGCTGGATGAGAGGAGGACTTTAACGAGGCTCTACCGGTGCAGGTACATCAGAGGTGGGCATGGCGAGGAGGTGGGGTCGCTGCTCTCTCCTCCTGTCTGGAGCTCCAGAGGATCAGACCAGTGCGGAAACCAAGAGGTGTGGAGGAGCCGGTGAGGACTGCTGCTGCCTGAAAGATAAAAATAAGGATTGTTAACATCGAGCACCGCATGGTAAGTGAACATATTTAGTAGCTCATGGAGATAAAGCTGGAGAGCTTGCATGTTTACTACAGGACTGAACCTGCTGGAGCGCAGCGTGGCCGACTTGGATGGACTAGACTTTTGTTTTGGGGTGTGTACTAATGATTTTAAACAGGCTTCTATTAAAAGAAGTGAAAATATTACTGCACAGTTTTGCAAAGTAGCCGTGCATCGACGGATTGTCGTACAATTTAGTCCATTTTTAATTGGAAGAAATGTGATGAAGTCATATTTGGACATATTGATTGCCATTTTGTTGCTAGGGCAACTGCTTTAGTCCAAGTTTCCTTCCTATCAGATACTACATTAAAAACTACTGTAACAGGAAATACAAAGGTTGTCAAGTTTTAAAAATGTCTATAGGCTATAAAATTAGTAGTATATGAGTCTAGTCTAAAATATAAGTCTATAAGAAAGCTGGAGCTAACTAGACCAACAACAGCAGGTCTAAAAGCAACAAACCTAGAAGAAGTTTGACCATGGTACAAGTACCTTGGTACTGTCAGATATATCATGGTATATGTACCATGGTACTATTAAAAAAAAATACTGTGGTACTGTCAAAAGTACCATGGTATGTTAAATATACCATGATGCACCATGGCACTATCAAAAATACCATGGTAAATACACTATGGCACTGTCAAAAATACCATAGTATGTTAAATGCATCATGGTACATGGTACTGTCAAAATGACCATGGTACATACACCCTGGCAATGTCAAAATACCTTGGTATGATGAATATACCATTATGCACCATGGCGCTGTCAAAAATACGCTGGTACTTGTGCTGTAACATACCTACTATTTTATAGTGTACAATGGTATACCAAATAAAATAATGGCCACAGGCAAATAAAAAAATACAGTATCTCTTTTACAAACAGATTGAAAATATATTACATTAAAAACAAGTAATGTTTACAGAAAACATAAAGACAACTTAAGATACGAAAATACATAGGGCAATAATAAAAAAAAAAAAAAATGGTCTTAACAAATTCGTGAACAAATGTGTGCGTGGCAAAGAACAAAAAATCTAAATATCTTTGTGAGTTGTAAATCGGAGGAGTATTAAATTTCTTTTCTTTTCATGATCTTGGCCGAATTGGACAACTTCTGACAAACGAATGCCTTTATTTCAGCGTCGCTTTTGTCTGTGAAAACAGATTTAACTTCCCCTGAAGAGAGAAAGGCAGAATTAACGAATAAACAGACAAGTTACAGATAGGTAGAGACACAGACACAGGTAGACAAGCTTTTCTTAAACTCCATCTTCCTACTTAGTAGCTACTTAAGTCGGCTGACAGGCGTCACTTTGGCTTCTTGAGTAAACATCTTCTACTGTTGCATGTCGGGGTCGTAACCTCTGGCCCCATCTTAAACCTGCTTGCGACCCTTGACACATTTAAGAGTGTCCAGATGTTTGAAGATAACAGGCTATAATTTAAGCTGCAACGAAAATAAACATGTAGGTTTTTTGTAGATATTTCATCTTGAGATGATAGCTCAGGTTCGTTAAAGCAAGACACGGAGGAGTGTGCATGACTTTGTTTTCAATGTCTGCACACAAATCTTTTAATTTGGGGTGTTGTAATGTATATTGCAGACATGATTATTGATCAAGTGAGAACGGGCCACCACCTAAAGCTACATTAGATTGTGTTTTTAATTCAGTTTCCTTGTAGTTTGAGAGATGTAAATACCCACTGAAGACCTCTGTGTGTGGTTGCCAGCTTGCTCGTGCAACACATTCCCATGCTTAAATACATACCAGGACATTTTGAATTATAGTTAGTTGTGGCTTTTAATCAGACGGATGTCACATTGTGGAAAAAAAAAAGTTTCCACATTTGTTCTTCAGTTGTTTTTTTAAAGTGACTCACCCCCGAAACTGTTAGGATGTTTTACATCTCCCAAGTACAGGTTAGGAGATCTGGGGATTTTTGTATGAAGTTGGTCCAAAAACTAGCACTCCTTTCTAATTATAGACCTACAGAGCGGGGGCACTTTCCAACCTGCCAGACAATCCAAAGCAGACGGCACATCCGTGTGCTTAGGCCTTCCTCTTTTTTTTAAGGTGGTTCCATTTTTAGGAATGTCTCCTGTGGATAATGGACAGATAAGCCCAAAGTATTAACCATCTCTTTTACCTCACAAACTCCCTGCTGTGGCATTTATTTCGATTTTCAAGTGATGCATTTTGAGTCCCGAAAGCGAGACGGGACTTTTTAAGTTTAGCTAGGACCAAACTTCTAGCCAGCCAGACAGAGCAGAGAGGTGTTCAGTGACAGGCAGCAAGATGAGGGGTGGAGGGATCCAGAAGAATGCTTGTGAAGAGGGAGCCAATTTTGAGACAGGTGTGTGCAGTGCACGTGTGTGTGTGTGTGTTTTAAATGTAGGCATGCATGACTGCTTCCTCCTACAAGTGTGTGTGTGTGTGTGTCCCTTGGCAGTAATGAACTCTCTTGTCCTCGTGACGTACCGGCGAGTGCACAAATAGAGCATCAATAGCCCTGCGGTGATGTTTATCAGCCCCGCGGCTCCTCAGACAGCCGTTGCATGTCAGCCCTGCAGATCCGTATCGCAGACACACAGACTCCTCTTAAAGAGAGGCTTCGGCCTGCACACAATTCTATCTCTGTCTCAGAAATACACACAGCTGTACCTGTAGGAGGAGGAGGGGGGGTTTCTCTGGCACGTCCGTCCTCTTAACCCCAACACACACACATACAGAGGATACTATGGCCGAGCTTATCAGCAGCCAGAGTTAATCAAACCTTATCTGCTGCAGCTCCTCAACTTCTGATGTGTACCCAGCAATGAACATATACAGAAAGCGGCAGGTTGGGTTTGTTAATCCTTGATTTAGATGTTCAGTCAATTAACAGTTAAGCAGATATACCTGTGGGATTGAATGACACAGATTATATTTTCTATTTTTCAGTTCAGTGATTCAGAGTGTCATGTTGTACTGCAGCACAGCCTGGCTCAGTAGTCTCTCTGTAAAACTTAAAACTAAACTTTATAGCCAAATCAAAATCTGCGCGAAGATCATTGGCCAACTTGTGACAGACAGCCTCCTTTTCAAGCAGCTCACAACAAGAGTATGCTCAGACTGGCCAACAAGCATCTCTTCTGATCCCGTAAACATTTTAAATGGGGAAAATTCTGCCCTCCAAGAGGCGATTCAGAGTCCCTACATTTAACCTGCATCAGGCTAAAGAACAGGCTTTTGTCCATCCGTCCATCTTGTTGCTAAATAATAATGAATGTGCTGCTAAAGACATGTAAATCCAGAGGACAGATGGTCATTTTGTAATGGGCTATGTATGAATAATTGTGATGTGTTTTTGTTTTATTTGTCTGATGGGTCTTACTTGTCTGTCTGTCTACGGTAACAGTCTATTGTATGTGTACTTTTTCTCAAACTGAGCTGCCTATGGATGCAAAATTAATTTCAGTGCAAACTGACAATAAAGTTGTATCGTATTTGGTATAACAGCCTTGAATTAAGTCCTATCTTTGTGACGCCAGATAAATAGTTGTTTTAGTTTTAATAGCTTTCATTGCCACTGTGAGAACATTTTTGAGGCCATACGTTTGTGTACATATCGAACTGTTTTTCTTTCCACCCATGCTCGCATTATACAAAATATTTAAAACACATGTCAATACCGCCTTCTTTAATGGAATCCAGTACACCAAAGATGACCATGAAGTTGAATCCAAAGCTTTCTGACAGTGTCAACTAAAAATGTTGTCATCATAGTTTTCACAGATAGGATTAAATTGTAGAGGTGTGTTGTAATGAACTGCTAACTCTGTGTATGAATTAATCAATTTAATGATTTTCTTTATAGAAAAACTCAGTTGCTGTGAGTTCCTGATCCTTAATATTTATATTTATGGAAAAATAAGGCATATATTGCATTAGTCCATTCTTTAATAATGTGGTAATCCGCTTGTGTGATTGCAGAATGAATCCAACACACTGGAAACCCACTTCCAAGTTGAACACATTGACTGACTGTTAAAAGCATTCTTATCAGCTTCCTCACCACACACACACACATCAAAAGAAGATATTGCTTATCTTTCCGACCCAGACGAAATACAGAATGGTCCACGTGTTGCGTGTCTGTGTGTGTGGACACCCACAGACACACACCAGTGGGTACACACCAGTGGGCTTAGTTGATGGAGGGAAGGGGTTTGGGGGGTCCTTTCTGTACGCTGTCTTACAAACGCTGACTTGTGCAATTGTGGTAAAATGTGTGAAACTTGCTGTTGAACAAATTGACATATTTCTCCCCACAATTTGATTTTCCTGTGGGGAATAATAACCAAATCATTCTGTTTGTGTAGAACTCTTAATAGATATAGCACTTAACATCCTGGTGTTCCTCTATATGGTAGCTGTCAGTCAGGGCTCGACCCACACTGAGCTGTGAAAACATGTTAAGGGTGTACTCAAAGTCCTTGAGACAGGTTACTACTACACCGACCTCTTCTCTCCTGTCATTTTAGCTTTCTTTGAACTTGAAAAAAAAAATACAAAAACAAGCATCCAAACTGAAAACATATATGGCTTGATTTTGAGGTGACATAAGGTTGGGAACCACCGCTGTGCACACTCCTGTCTCACAATCTCTCAAACCATCTCTCCTCTGCTCTTTGGTGTATTTGGTTTCTTTTTTCTTTTTTGCTAAGTGTGTGCTTGTTTTTCATTCCAGGTCTCTCGAAAATGCACCCTGATATCCATCTCTCCCTCCTCTTAACGCTGCTGCTGCTGCTTCAAGGTTGGTTGATTGGTTTTTATTAAAGTTTTGCATTCAGTTTCAGTTAAGGAGTTGCCTTCTGCACCTCTCTGGTATTCAGAGTCTTTAGATCAAGGACTGTTAAGTAAGTAATAAGTACAGTTTTGGAATAGAATAGAATTCCTAATGTTTGGTCAATTAAAAACCATTTGGAGCATACAGTAAATATACAAAATGGGACAATATACAACCTTTCAGTCTTTCAGTGTCTTTCAGTGTGTTGGCATTTGTGAGCAGCAGGTGGTGGAATATGTACGATACTTTACTGATGCTCCTCTGGTCAACCTGAGATTCTTTACAAGATATTTTACAACTTAAACCTGTCAAGTTCCCAGTTGCTGAAGAATTCCCATTATCTTCCTGTGCTTAAAATGCTGCTTGTTTCCAGGCAAGACAAATTTTTGCATCGCTTTTTATTGCGTATCGTCAGTTGTTCTCTCGGACCCGGAGTGTCGGTATTTGCCTCAGGGGAGAGGCGGGAGTCGTGGGGCAATATAATCTTGAGTTGTTTTCAAAAATGACAGCTTTAGCACCATCAGAAGTATTTATTACTGGTCATTTTAAGACTTTGAACTTGAGCAAACCAGGCTGTTTCACCTTGTCAAGACGCCCCCCTCCTCTTTCCTGCTGTGCTGACAGCACAGATAACATGTTGCACTGCTTCACCAGCTAGATAGCCATGTAATCCAGCCTGTCAAATTCAGTTTCCCAGATAGGTAGGAGCTGATCCTAGTTTTTTAACTCCAATTTCAAGGGAATATTCCCTTATATCTCCCAGACTATGGTGGGAGTAATGCCAATTAGAAATTGACTCCTCCGCCTGAGGAGTCTTGCTCATTAACTAGCTCCTGATTTCCCCGCTATGTTTTCATTCACACACATTAAAGATACACTAGTCATTTTGCTAGAGGCGTTTGGCTGAACAGACAGACTTTTTGTTCAGAGCAGTGGGGCCTCCGCTGACAATGAGAAAGCAGCTCGCCAAGACCCGAAACTTTCACTGTCAGGGCTGGACTGACGTTGGAATTAGGGTCGGATGAAAGGGTCAGGATAGAGAAAAGGTGGAAGTGAAGTCCTCTGGGTTGCAGCTGGTACTTTTCTGTAACGTTCCCTGACCTCGTGCAGTTTGCTCCTTTCCTCCAATGAATTGATGACGGAGGATTTTATGGAAAGAAGAGCACTATATTCTCTGAAATAAAAGGCCTTTTGGTACATCAACATAAGATTTTTAGCTTTAGTCAAATCTCTGTACACCCACACAGGTGTTTTCAGTTATTCTGGTTGATTAGACCTCTACTCTTTGATGGAAATTCACTCAAATCACATTTTTATCTACCAATAAGAGTGATAAAGGTGTCATTTGTCCCGCCCAACAGGTGCTACAAAGCTAAGAGGAGACTCAGGAAGATGTCACTCAATTAGTCTATGCAGAGTCCTGAGCAGAGGTCTAATAAGCCAGATTAACTGAAAAACACCTGTGTAGGTGTTCAGAAGCTTTAACAATAAAACAGTGAATTGGTTTTTACTATTTAAATATTGTCAACGAAGACGAGACGTTCTCCTCGGTGCTACATTGATGCCTTTGCCGGTGGCCGTCAAGAAGCCTTTCTGGAAGCTTGGAATATGTGGCCCTCAGGCTGTTGGCTGTTTTAAAAAGCTTGTGGCCCAGAGACCACTCAGATTAATAGGCCTTTCTCCCAGCAGACATTTTGACTTGTCAAAGTTGGAAAAGCACAGGTGTTACTAACAATGCAAATGATGGCTCTGTCTGTTCTATTCAAGTGTTCCAGTGAGAGCGACAGTGAGCCAGCATGTAGATACCTGGACCCTGAAATCAGCTGAATGGATTCAGCCGTCATTCATTTCATTATTTGTTGTTCCTATTGTGACAATTCAAAATGTCTTCTGTGAAAAAAGATTTATTTTTTTAAAGATTATCAATAATGAAAATAATTGTCAGTTCTTTCAGGTGATGTTTTTTTTAGTCATACATAATCCTAGCGAATTGAAACTTTAGTGAAATAATCTTTTTGTTGATATTTGTATAAGGAAAAAAGCCTATTCTTTATGACACATAAACCACTAGTTTTTCAGAATTAATCTTTTAATGTAATTACTGTCATTTTTGTTACCTTTTTCCGAAAAAGAAATATGCCATGTCAACCTGTGCCATATTTCTCTGCTTCAGTGACAGAGAGATGAGCATAGGAGGACAAAAGTCAATGTTGGCACTAAATTCCCAGACATGTCCTTGTTTCTGTTGAACTTTTGTACATGGAACCTTTCCTTGATGCTTCTGTCCTTCTTCACCTTCACCAGCTGATTAGCAGGCGCTAAATCAACATGAGGCGGACAGCCTGAAGCTTTAGTTGACGGAACAAACTTCAACAACAAATTTCTCTCCGTATTATGATTTGGAGAGAAGGACTGCGCTATTCACAGAGTGGAATCTCTTTAATACTGGAGATTCATGTAAAACCACTCAAGCGCCTCCGTCTCCGCGCCGGTCAAATGCCTCTGTGACCCGTTGAGGGTTACCAGGGACAACAAGGCGTGTTCACATGGGTTTTTTCTGAACAGGAAATCACATGGCCCTTGCTCCTCTCTGGGCTGTACGTGTGCGTGAATGGAGCGACGTCCTTTCAGTGAATGGAGCAAAAGAATGGTTTTCTTCACTTGTCCACTCACATTAGCTTTGAATACTCAATTATCCATCGCAGAGGGTCAAGTGGGAGTCAGCGAACTGTATTGGCTTCAGGGAGAGCATCTCATTTAGTATTTAATTTTACTTCTGAAGACTGTAGTGAAGGTTTTTAAAGGCAACAAATAGACACATGGAAAAGAGTTGAGCTTTACAGATCAGTGTGATCATTTTTCTCTCTTGCCTTGTTGTAATTGATGAGAAAATAAAGCAAGAATGAGAGAAAAGTTTGAAAAAATAAGTCTAAATTTGTGTTGCAAAGATTTGTTTTTGTTTTTTTCTAACTTGCAAACCAATTTTGTGTGTAATGAATTATGTTCCTTTAATGTTATTCTTGATTCTTGATATTATGGTGGCTTAACTACTGTATCTAAATGTCAAATGTTGACACCGTGCGTGTGCATAATACTGTGTAAATATGCGTGGATATGTGATTGACCTCTGTGTTGTTTGTCCCCCCTATAGTCCAGCAGGGCACCTCAGTGCAGGAGATCCAGACCAGCCATGAGAACATCATAAAGATCAACTCAGCTGGAGAAAGTGAGTAGAGTGAAGATTAATCTGTTGACAGTCACACAAAACATGATGCATGATGCAGTTAAGTTGTAGTAAAGTAGCTTATAAATAGCTAGTAGAGTGACAAGACTTTGGAGTAATACTTTTGAGGTGGTGGGTGGTCTTATTAAGTCTGGTGTCTGTGTCACACATGAAAGTGTTTGGAGGTGACAGCTCACTCTCTCTAATGGCTTCATGATCAGCTGTTCATTCTCACATTACAGCAGCAACACTGCTGATTATTTATGACACCAGCAGCGAGTACAAACATGCTTTTTGCTTTTTGTGAGTGTGCTTCTGGGAGAATATAAATGAGCTCTGGCATGCTCAGCTGTTTTTCTCTTATTATATCAAGGTATTACTTTCATCTGCTACAACCCATTTGACCACTAACCAGGATGAGTGAATAACCAATGAATGAGTTTGGACCTACGTCTAGATACCTAGTGTGTTTAACTGTATGTGTGTGTGTGTGTGTGTGTGTTTCCATGGGAAGTGATGCAGTGCTCAGCAGCCATGGATATCCTCTTCCTCCTGGATGGTTCTTACAGTGTTGGGAAGGGCAGCTTTGAGAGATCCAAACACTACGCAATCAAGCTCTGTCAGGCACTAGACATCGGACCTGACAAGGTTTGTTTTCTCTCTGTTCTTTTGTGTCTCTCTCTCTCTCTCTCCGTCTTTCTCTCATGTCAATCATTATTCATGTACTCTCCCTTACCCTCGTCCAGGTGCGAGTCGGCTTGATCCAGTTTGGTTCCACTCCCCGGCTGGAGTTCGCCTTGGACTCCTACACCACCAAACCAGAGCTGAAGAAGCACATGAAGAAGATTTCTTACAGGTGTGTTTCTCCTCACATTTCATCCTCAGACAAATCAAGTGTTGGGATGCAAAAGACTTGGAGTGGGTGGCAGGATGGCATTTTTATACTTCTGAAGCGATATGACTGAAAGAATGTAGATTATATACAAGCACATATGTAGTTCATAAAGTCAAAATTAAGCTCTTATAGTTATTTAACAAATGAAAGAAGCTATTTTATGTTGATGACACCTGATCAAGCTCCATTCACTCAACAAGGCTGTGAAATATGATTGAAAGCCTTAAAAAAAAAGCTAGTAAGTGAACCTTGAGGGGTTATTGTATCACAGATTTGAGTTTCCAAGGTCAAGGATGAACTTTCATTATCATCTTTGACATTCAGGGTGAAATTTTAATTTAATTTTGGACATTTTTCTCAACTGAAAGAAGTCCCTACTTTATGTATCTGCTCATCTTTGGTCAATGCATGGAGAGATGAGCAGAAATGTAGATTTGAGGACATAACCGTGAAAAGAAATATTGTGTTATGGTGTTTATTAAAAAGACGTATGTTTTCTAAGAGTGACAAAGTCGTTGGGACGAATGTTCATTTTCATACGAGCCTTTATCAGAGATGAGAGGGAATTGGGTTTAACATGGACCGAAATCACCTCAATTTCCTTATTAATGTATATATATTTACTGTATATACAAACAGGTTGGTTGTACTGATGAGAACCTTTATGCTCTCAACCTTTTGGCATGCTGAAACTAGTTTCAGGACCATAAACACATTGAATGAGTTGGCAATAATGGCAAAACAGGGAGTTAACCAAATTGACAAAGGCTTATTCATATGTTTGACAAGTTACATGATCTGGACTGGATTTACTTCAAACTTGTGTGGAAAGCAAAACACATATATACGCACATTCAGAAGTAATCCAAATGCTCCCTGGAAAGGAAAACAAATTAATTTCAGATTAGAGGGCTACACCACAGGTGGTCACTGGATATTGGATAAGTGCATAAGCCGAGAAAGCGGAGGGTTATTTGGCCAAGCGTGTGTGTGTGTTTATGTGTGTGGTGTTCACAGTTTGGAAGTAACATTTTGACCTGCCATCTGGTTTGAAATGGCCAGTCACGTTTTGAACTCATTAGCTGTCACATCGCCTCAAATCAAACTAGCACCGTGTAGCAGTATAATATAGCTGTACGCAACACTATCCTATACTATGAGACTCCTACTTTGCAATCTTTTTCTCAACTCCTGACCAACAATATGACCAAAAATACATATAACGTGCATGTTTAAATATGACAATGACAGTATTGCAGCAAGCCGTTTAACATAAAACATGTGCAAGAGACTCCAATATATATATATATATATATATATAATATAACCATACATGTTCTTTGTTCTCCAGGATACAAAATTATTGCATCCTTCAATGTCAATGAATAAGACAAAGAACATGCCATAATATAATCATCATAAAAGCAGAAGCAATATTTTTATGTGAGGAGAAAAACATTATTTAATTTAATTTAATAAAAAATTTGAATTAAAAATGAAATAAAAGCAAGAAGAAACAGCCAAAGAAATAATAATAATAATAATAATAATAATAGTAATAATAATAAGTAAATAGTGAGTGAAATAAATTGAAATTCATCAAAATAATAATAATCATGATTATAAAGGAATGCAGAAAAAAAGAGGAAAAACATGGCCAATACAAGAGCCTTTAAAAATGTGTCTGTGCTAAAGTTGCTTTTTAAAGGATATAATCCATAAGCCTTGAGGAAAAAGATGTATTGTAAAGTTTGAAATGTGATTAAAAACCATAAACAATTGCTGCAAAAGCTAAGCATCAAATAAAAAAAACTATTACCCACTTCTTCTACTTCTGTATCCAGCATTGTTGTATAAGATTACTACAGTTCAAACAAGTATTTTCGAGTGTCTAAGATACAACTACGTGTGTACAGTTTGGTGTTTTGTAACATGTATTGCGGAGCGTAAAAGAGCTGCATTTTAATTAATCTGCACGTGTATTCTAAGAAACCTTCTGTTGTTGACATAAATCTGTTCAAGGGAGCCAAGATCATTTAATCATGCCTGAAGGCCTTTGAACATTTCACTATATTGTTTTGTAGCTTCAGCACTCCAAGCAATCAATCACAAGACACTGTGAATCTGTTTCTTTGTGTCTCGTGGTGAGATTGAAAGAGGCTAACGCTCTGACTGACATTTATGTCTTTTTGGAAAAAAAAATCTAACGGATTTTAAATGGGTTCCTTTGAGCCCTGGGGTGATGAAACTTTAGACAACACACTCAGACTACTCCTTGTACATTTTTAGTCCAAGAACCAAAAGAGGAATGTGGTTTACTTTGGCATTGATATGCGGTAGATTATTAACTCTATTGGCTTCTGTAGTCCAGAGCACATTCTCTAATTGTTCTGTTTCAGTTTTGTTCTGACAATAACATACTAACACTCTGATGAACTCCCAGGGGAGGCAGCACCCAGACAGGCCTGGCTCTAAAGTACGTGCTGAGGAAGGGTTTCCCAGGCGGCCGTAACTCCTCCGCTGCGGCTCGGATCGCCATCCTCTTATCAGATGGGAGGTCTCAGGGCAACGTGGCGCAGGCGGCTGCACAGCTCAAAGAGACGGGCGTGGTCTTGTTCGCCGTGGGCATCCGCTACCCCAGGTATGTTAATGATCATTGCCAATAATAATAATACATTAAACCACTAATTTCTGTTTGCAGTGCAATCTCTAAAAAAAAAAAAGTGTTTTCCAGATGGGAGGAGCTGCACGCTTTGGCCAGTGAGCCGATGGAGAGCCACGTCTTCTTTGCGGAGCATTTCCACGATGCTGTCAACGGCCTGTACACCACACTCACCGCCTTCTC
This sequence comes from Sebastiscus tertius, assembly GCA_916701665.1. Lineage (NCBI taxonomy): Eukaryota > Metazoa > Chordata > Actinopteri > Perciformes > Sebastidae > Sebastiscus > Sebastiscus tertius. The sequence continues at coordinate 39,089 of CAKAOH010029713.1, read as the reverse complement.
TGTCTGCAACGCTACACCTGCAGGTGGGATTCACTGGAGGAAAATTATAACTGCCCTCTCCCTCGCTTAATTCCCTCAGCTTAATTTGTGTTCCTCTCCCTGAATCCTTCCAATTCTTGTCCCCACCTCATATCCCCACCTGTCCCTATCCTATTGTCCTGTCCTGTTCCCAAAGGCTGCCAGGTGGAGTTGTTTCCCTGTGAGAGGAAAACACTGGAGACGGTGAAAGAGCTGCAGGGGAATTACATGTGTTGGAAAGGCTCCAAGGGATATTCCACATACACGTCTCTCTGTCCATTCTACAGGCATGTCTACACACACATGCATGAATAATGCATGTTCTTATCTTTATAAGAAGATGAATTCCTTCACTTTTACTAGAGAAAACCCCCCCTTTTCACTTTTAATAGCTACAACGTCACATCAAAATCTAAATTTCTGTGTAATTGCACAATTCAAACTTTCCTGTAAATCACCAGGGGATATTTGGTTAGGAATGATGGATCGGTAGAAGTGTCTGGCAGCTGTTAAAGAGGCCACAGAAACCGGTTTATGATGATGAAGAAGAGTGCTGGTGTCATTCTGGGTCAGACTGAGGAAAAACAATCCAAACATTTCATTCCCTCAATGAACCACAAGACTGTGGTTGTTCAGCAGGGCAACTCCCATCTGTTAGTGTTGCTGTGTCAGTGTGAGGGGTGTTAATAACAACAAGTATTATTCTGTCAGAACCTCCTCGGGGCAAATTAAAATGGCCTTTGAATAAATTAATTTCACAGCACATTGCAACTTCACCACAGTGAAATGGCCGAAGAAAGATCACTGTTTAAAGAAACATCACAACGTAACATTTGATCTTCCAAATCTTTTTTTTGTTCTCATGAATACACTGAACTTCCCAGCACTTTGTTTGCCAAAAAGCATAAATTTAAGCATTGACTGCTGCTTGTACAATACTGTAAAATGGGTCTATACTGTATATAGTGATGTAAACAAAGACTCACAGTTAAGAGGAGACATCCAGGGTGAATAGGGAAAAAAAAATTAACTCATAGATTTCACCATGAAACTTCCCCAGTTGATAACTTACATTAAGACAATTATTCTTTGTAATACAAGTTTTCTGACATGTTATGTTTAAATATGCAAAAAAAAGGCATTATCTAATAGTAACTTATGGTGAATTTAGGAGAAATCTAGAGATGCAAATAGACAAAGTGAAGAAAAATAAACACCTAAATGTGTGTTTCTCTCCACTAGTCTGAAAGAAGCAAAATAGCCCAAAAATCTCAAAATGTACCAGTGCATGAAACTTAACAAACATACCTAAACATACTGTAACACCTCTCACTTTCTTCCTAACATACAGTGACAGAGCAAACTCTGGCGAATGAAGCGGGGAAAAATAGTCCCAATATACTACGAGCGATGTCACATGTCTATTACATAGAGCGCATGATATTGATTAACTGTCTGTTACTGTCAGCGTCGATTTTGACCAGTGAAAATAGGTTGGAGTTGCGGGAAACTTTGCATAAATAGAGCCAGGGCGAGCGTTTTTCAAACAAGTGACATGTCACTTTGCCTGTTCGCTGATGCACGGAGCAGGTTAGGAGGACATCTTCTGTCAGCGGGAGATTAAGTTCACTATGCGTCTACTCTCTCCGCCATCTTCCTGGAAGTCTAGGAGGATATCTTCATTGAGAAAAAGGTAAAACAATCTGTTGTGCGCTTGCTCGTTCGCATTGCATCCAACTAGGAAGAAGTACAGTGTCAAATGAATAAAGGTCAATTTATAATGCCTTGTATTAACCAATAGGCAAGGCCCAATGTTTGTATTTACATCAGAGAGCTGCCAAAACAGCCGATTTGAAAATGGAAAAAGAAATGATTCCTCGCAAAATACACATTTTTGATTCATTTTCAACCTGACAAAACAAGTGTGTTTTGTGTTGCAGGTACAACAAGATGTACAAGAGACACCAGACAGTCTGCCATCGCACCATCTGTCCAGGTAACAACACTGTTCTTTTGATCTCTTTGAGATGATGTGTATTTGTGTAACACCCTGCCATTCTTTCTCCACTATACTGTAGACCCCTGCGACTCTCAGCCCTGTCTGAATGGTGGAACATGTGTATCAGAAGGTCCAGAGGGTTACCACTGCGTGTGTCCACCTGGCTATGGAGGAGACCTACACTGTGGTCTGTACACTGTACACAAAACTTACTGAGATATCAGCATCGCCCCACTCTCTCCAATGAACTAACTTGCCCCATCCATCCCTCCTCAGCTCCTGCATTATCTCTGGACTGCGCCGTAGACTTGCTGTTCCTGGTGGAGGGCTCCGCCACGCTCACCTTGGAAGGCTTCCTCCGCCTCAAGTCCTTTTTAAAGCGCTTCCTGCGCACCGTGATCGGGTCCGACAGCCCCAGCAAAGTCGGCCTGGCGGTGTTCGGCGGAGAGACCAGAGTCGAGATTCCGGTGGACAAGTTCAGAGGGGACCTGAGGGGTCTGATCAAGGCCGTGGAGGCACTTCAACCAATCGGCGGAGAGACACTGACAGGCCAGGCGCTTCACTACGTCACGCGTCACGGCTTTGTGAGCGCGCCGGTCTTTGCGGACGTCACGGACGACCTGCCCCACGTGGTGGTGCTGCTCACGGCCACTCGTGCTGTCGACGAGGTGGTGGAGCCGTCTAAATACGCACGAGACAGAGAGATCTTCCTGGTAGGGGTGGGACCAGACTACTTAAGGGGACAACTGAATAATATCACAGGGAATCCCCAGAGGACAATCACCTACAGACCACCGGAGTTCAGTGCCAAGATCCCTGAGCTCAAGGCTAAGATCTGCAGTGTGGACACACAAGGTACTCACTAACTGCTTATTACCTTATAATGAGAGGAAGAAATGCATGCTCATCCAAGAAATGCAATAAATATCATGTAGCAAAAAAGAGCTCTTCCGTAAGAAATCTTTTTAAGACGTAAAAGATAATATTTAATCTTTAAAATCTCCCTTTTCTGGCTGACATGTAGATCAGTAAACCCTCTGGATTTTGCTTAAAAAAGGCATTTCTAGGGTTTTGAAATACCACTTCTAAATCCTGTTTTGTTTCTTTCAACTAGTACTAATTGTCTGTATATTTTAACAACATAATTCTTTGTCTTTTTTTTTGTTTTCCAGGTTGTCTGGGCCAAGCAGTCGACCTGGTGTTTGCCCTGGACGCCTCAGGCGGCGTCAGCCCCGATAACTTTGCCACCCTGCGCGACTTCGTGCGCAGCCTCACCGTCCAGTTCGACATCAACCGCGACGTGGCTCAAGTGGCTCTCGTGGCCTACAGCCGGAGAGCCACCACCGTCTTCAACCTGGACACCCACGAGACCGGCTCCGCCATTCTCAAGGCCGTAGACGGCGCCAACTACATGGGCGGAGTGGCTTCGACGGGCACCGCTTTGCTTCACATCCACTCCGACGTCCTGACGGTGGCCAAAGGCGCACGGCCCGGAGTCAACAAGGCCGTGGTGGTGGTGACTGACGGTTCGGGCGGGGACGACGCCCTCGTTCCGGCTCAGAAGATAAGAGATAATGAAGTTTCGCTGTTTGTGATCGGTATCGGAGATATACAGAAAGAGAGGCTGCTGCAGATTGCTGGATCGGAGGAACACATCATCGCGGTGTCGTCTTACGAGGATCTCAAGTATTCTGAGGACGTGCTAGTGCAGATGCTGTGTTCAGGTGAGACTGCAAGAAAGTACCAAACCTTTTTCAGGACAGAAAACGCTCAGGGAGCTGTACGAAATATATGTGAACATCGTTATGGCAACCAGCTGATTTATTTTTATTCATTTCTTTCTATTAGAGGTTAAGAAGCCGGTAAACCTGTGCAAGCCCAACCCATGTATGAACGATGGGACCTGCATACTGTCTGGAGGGAGCTTCCGCTGTCGGTGCCAAGGCTATGAAGGACCACACTGTGAAACAAGTCAGTGGCATTAATACTTCCACCTTCCTGCCTCCCTTTTGTGATAATTTCACTACCATATAGACCCTTTCCTCTTATCTGTTCATCAGTCAAATCTTTTAACCCTCTAAGATCCACAATAGACCTGTTCTTGTCTTTTTTTAGGGGGATATAGGAGGGTATTTAGGGGGAGATAGCAACTCAGATAACAACTCTGTTTTAAAGTTGTGATTGCCACTGTCACAGCTACCAAAAAGTCCTTGCAGCAACAGCATTATTTTCATCTGCATATGTACTTTTTCTGTTATTTGTCCGTAGGAAGCAGCAGGCCTTCGTCCAGAGGAGATCAGCCGAGGCCCGCTGGTCTCAGGAAGAAGAGCAGGCAGAAGAAGAGTCACCAGGAGCTCCTGCATCACTACAAACTGCACCGCAGGAGGCATGCTGCCTGATAACACAAGTAAACACACGTACTATACACAGAAGTACACAAGTCACCTACGGACACTTAAGAAACCAAGGGTGTTTGCGGGAACACAATGGAGTAAAGGGAATACTAATGTTGCTCTTTAAATATTTAAACTTGCACTCGAACTTCAACAAGTGCCTTCAAACTGTGTGTATTCCTACTGCAGTGTCGTCACTGTACTCACTGTTTATTTTGCAATTGTCTCAATATCGTTCTGTTGTCTATTCAAAGATGTAAACTTTTATATCATATTATATTATATCTGTGTCATGATGTTACTATTATTTCTATTGTATAATCACCACAACCTTCTTTCAAACGAGACAAAAACATCCAATTTGTGCCAAAAAAAAAGCTTTATACCAAGTGCTCTATTTTTATGTTTCAATATAATATTTTGGCATTCGTTTCTAAAATAGGCCCCTCCTAAATTCACTCAACTGATTGAGGCTTTTTAGATGATTGTTTGCTCTCACTAATGAGCAAAATTATTGTATAAATATATGTATATATGTATTTTATTATTAGCTATATTAGTGCTATACAACATTTAGAAAATAAGGCTGTTTTTTGTGACTTACCCTTCACTTTACTAGTAGCACATCTGGGGAAAAGGGAAACAAACTTCCATAATACATGATTTGTCAATCCAGTTTTAGTAAAAAAAAAGTATCTATATTTAAATATTAGAATTAATCCACTTGTACAAAAAATGTCTAGTCGTTTAAATTAAAAGTAAAAGTAAAATTTAATCACTTTGAACCTTCAGAAACGATGCCAGGTGATCATCCTATTATCAAATGACTCCCCTTCATGAATACTTTATTACTTCATTAGTGAGAAGTGGCTGAGTTGACTCTAATTACTCTCTTAAATTTTAATGCTGCACGCTTCCAGTGTCCTATGCAAATTTCAAAGCATTGCTCCTACAACAACAGACAAGCTGGACTGACTGATGTAACGTCAAAAATTCAAAAGGAGACATTTTCATAAACACATTTCAAGCCGGTATTGTTGTCAGTACATTTTTATTTGAATAAAAAGTGCATTTTTAGCTAGCAATACAAGCCAAATGAGGCTGAATAATGGTGTAAATATATTTACATCTTGGCTACCAGCATATAATGAACCAAGCTACAATCTAGAGTGTACAAAATGGACAATTTAGTAGAGGGGAGGTGGGGGGGGGGTCTTTCTGTCTCAGTGGTTTTCAAATGTTTGTCTGTTTTCAATGTCAAAACATCCCATTTGTGCATCAAGAACAATTGTTAGACTGGCCAAAAATGCTACTACATCAATGTCCTCCCTTTAGCGAACGGAGAAAAAACTACTTGAAAAAGTCATTGAAACTAAGATTATCCAGTGGTGTTTTGAGAAGACGGCTTGTGCGTCTCTCTGATTGGCTCTTTATAGTCTTGGCAAGGAGGTGATGAGGACGAAGGGATCCAGAGAGAGAGAAGGGAGGATGTTGATTTAACTGTCTTGGTTCCTGTTGTGGAGAGCAGACCAAACCAAGAGAAACCTGTGGATTTGAGAGGTCAAAGGGCATCCAGGTTTCCCCTCTAGGTGGTAGATTTCTTCTCCCACTCCTGTTGATACAAAAAATGGATGAAATTTAGGTATTTGAACAGTATAAAGTAGATACAATCATAATGGTACTTCCTGAAATATGCATGTGTGCTTTGGATATGTAGAAATCTATAGTGTCACCTTCGCTTTCTGCAGGACTTTGCCTTTGGTGGCCAGGATGGAGGCAGGTCTGCTCTTTAGCGCAGAGGCAGAGTTGACGGGAGAGGCTGAGTCTGCGCTGACGCTGCTGTTGTAGCTTGTAGGTTGGGATGGTGACGTTGATGATGATGATGATGATGATGACGAGGACGTCTGGGGAGCAGGCAAGGTTGCTGTTTTAGGCTGAGGGTGAAATGGTAGAGAGGGAAGTTAGGGAGTGAAGAGAGTGGAAGTCTTTGATGTCAAATATTTCATATGAATCAATTTAAAGTACACTAACCGTGGGCGTGTCCTGGAGGCTGCTGTCCAGTGTGGTTCCCAGTGTGAAAGGCCCCGACTCCACCTTCTTCAGACTTTCCTTCACCTCCATCAAACGCAGCTCCACCTCCACCCTGCGGCGCTCCGCATCCCGACACGCCTCCTCCTTCTGCTTCAAACGGGCTTCTAACAAGGCCTGCTGTTTGGGGTCTGAGGATAACACACAGCTGTCAAGTCACACACATCACTGTAAAACCTTCAGTAGTAGTACAGGAAGCGCAGATGTACCTTGGCAGGCGCTGAGCTCCTCTTTGGTTTCCCTCCTCTCCTTCTTCAGGTTTGCCAGACTGCTCCTCATCTCCTCCCGGTCTCTCTCCAGACTGTCGCGCTCTTCGATGTAGCGCCGCACGTCTGCCTCTGTGCGGTTCTTGCCCAGTTTCCCTTCGACTGCACCGGGACACCCTGGGGAATTTAAAGATTGAAATGTTTTTAGCTCATATACAAGTTAAAACATCCAGTATTTATCTTGAAATTTGCACAAGAATGCAAAGAGAAACAAAAAAAAAAAGATGCATTCATTAGCCACTGTGAAGATTTGCCTTTGACTGTAGAGGATGCAGCTTTTCACTAGAGGGAGCCGTGGTAATGTAAGATTACAGAGAAAGGGAAGCAAGGAAAACAATAATAGCTACATTTACTCACTAAAACTTAATTATTTTAAGACCATTTTCTGCTTAAAGGTCCCATATTGTAAAAAGTGACATTTTCATGGCTTTTATATTATAAAGCAGGTTTAAGTTCTATATAAATACTGTGAAAGTATTGAAACGCTCAATCCACAGAGAAACACGCACAGCCCGTATTCAGAGACTGTGCATTTGAAACAAGCTGTCAGGATTTCTGTCCATTTGTGATGTCACAAATCTACAATATTTAGACCATTACAAGGTTTTAAACGTAAACATTCTAAATGGGTCTCAGTTTATTTCCTTTTGCAGTGGATGTGAATGACATCAGTTGACAGGACGTAAACATGGACCCGAGCTGTTGTCTAGCAACACAATTCTGTTCTCATTGAAATGCACTAAAACAGAGCATTTCAGACAGAGGGGTAAATACAGGTATATTCAAGCAGACAGCATGAGGAAAATAAAGTTTTTTTTAAACATTTAAGTATATAAACATGTTCTAGTAGAAACCCAAAATACAAGTAAGAACCTGAAAATGAGCACGATATGGGACCTTTAATGTTGAAAATGTGCTTAAAAGTGTGTGCAAACCGAATTTTTTTTGTCCTCACCTATGGTATGTGCTTTGGGACGCATTGGGTGAGGACTGTGAGGGATCCCAGCAGAAACAGCGGGGCCTTTATGGATCTGAACCCCGGGGGAATTGAAGGCCTGTGGGATCCCCAGACTGGTCCTCTTAGGGGTCTCCTGGCTTTGGGGTGAGGTCTTGACTGGTTGAGTTTGTGGCTGCGGTGGAGTGGGAGTCGGGGGGCGCTCTTGTTCTGGTTTGCTGGAGGTCAGACTTGTTCCGTTTAACACAGGTGTTGACTCTGGCTCAGTTGAAATGACCTGGAAAAGAATACATAAAATATAGAATTAAAGCACAGAATATAATGTAGAAATGTCATGCAAGCAGTCAGTAACCTACCTCTTTCATTTGAGATGAGGCGTCCTTCTGGTCCTCTGCTGGGACTGGGGAATGTCCAGAAGTTTCTTTGGCAGAGGGGGTTTTACCCCCACAGGACGTATGGAGGAAGGAGCGTACGGGGACCAGGTCCAGGTAAATCCTGTTATCAGTGTCCTGTTCTGCTCCCGCTGAGTCAATGGTGTCCTCTGGAGCGCATGTTTCATTGTGTTCCTGAGGATTGTTGTCCTCGCTGTCTGGCAGGCCGCTCTCTTCAGCATCCTGTGTTACACGGGGGGTAGGAAGTTAGTTAATGGTGATGACATGGAAAGAGGCCAGATGTAAAAATGAAACTGAAATTGAAAATTGATTAGAAAACACAACAGAGCAGAGAGGGCTGTAGGTTTTTAGTCCAAAAAAACAAACACTGCACCAAATGATTTGACTGATGATTTACTTTCTATTTGAAGGAGTGCTACACCAATCAACATGGATGTTGAAATAAGGAAATGCATATTTTTTGACCAGTGTGATGATGCCTGAAAAACCAGGTATCCCATTAAACATGTTTTGCTTTTTCAATCATTAATTTATTAAATCTGATATCTTTATTTCCTTGTAAAAGGTAAGTCGTAATAAAGAAAACATCCTATTTTCTGACCCTAACGTATTTCATAATGCGTATTTGTGGATATTAGAGCTGGAACAATTGATTCAATTTTGATAATCAGTCAGTTTTGAGGTCATTTTTTCAGCAAAAAAATCACAGAATATTTTATGATTTATGGATAAACATATACTACAAAATTTAAAGGTGCTAAATGCAAGATTGGGAGCATTTCTATTGCCTCCGAACTGCTCTCAACATGGCGACAGCTGAGCCAGCGGCTTGTAGCTAACGGTGCTAACAGTGAAAACAAAGGCAACACTGTCGACAGACCTAACGGTGTTAACCTGAGGGGGAAACGGAGGGTGAGGGCTACGCTTCCCGTGATAACGCTGATAGCAGCTGATAACACCATCCTGACCGATGTGGTTATCAGCTGTAACCTCCAATATGAGAGCAGTGCAGAGCAGGGTACGCTTACATGCACAAATATGCACTAAAGGGCACGCACGCACGGCTATATTGCTGCTATATTAATGCTCTGGATATCGCATAGAGAACAGTTAACAGCTGATTTTTTCCAAAACTAAACAGATGTACAGGAATGTGGTACAGATATTTTTAGATTTTTTGGGTTGTAGATAACATACCTCTGGATCAGCTATGGACGCCACATCATCATACAGCTCATCAGAGTTGTGAGAGATGGAGGGCAGGGTGTCTATGTAGGTGTTTGGCTCTGAATACCTCCTCTGCATCAAGCTGGAGAGACACACAAACACACACAGAGAGAGGTCCCGCTTGAACATCGTGCCAAAGTATGCATAAAGCGGTGGAACCAGCGTCCCTTTTTAAAGTGAAACAGAGGCGAGGAGGATCTTACTATAAGGAAGTCTTGGCAGCGTTGACGATGCTGGAGATCCTCTCGGAGTTCACGTAGTCGTACGCCAGCTCCTCGGGGTCCGTCTTGCTCCCAGTCTGTGACAGCAGAAGGCCCAGCCAGTGGCCCATGTCTGCGGACGTCTTAGCCTGAGAGACGAGCGGAAAAGATTAGATCAAAGAGCATTCAGTACATACCATGTGCTTGCAACATCGTGAGTTTATGTCGCATACCATCTGTCACTTTGTATTAATAAAATAGCATAGGTTCCCAGCAGTATTTCAATATGCAAAAAGCTTGTCTAATATCCTCAGCTGAGCAGCAGTTCTACTCATCTACAAAGCAATAGCAATTTGCAGTTTTGTGACAATATGTTTTGCCATTGGAGAATAGATGACTATAAAGCAGCCTCTAAATTACACCCTTAATAAGACTCAACATATTCACAGCCTGTTATTATTTTTGGGAGATTCAAACATCTAATAGGACTGCATGAAGCAACAAATGATGGTTTGGCACATCATTTTCTTTATGAATTAAAACAGGTGATGTGTTTGTTTTGGTAAATACGAGACCAGGGGGAAGCATAAATGTGTCAGAGAGCCCTCAAGACTAAACATTAGATTCCATGGCTTATGACCAAATATGCACTGTAGCAGGGTGGTACTGGAAACCTAATGGAAAAGGGAGGCGTAGCATTAGTCCCCAAAATCCCAGTACATCCACACCCTTCACACACACACACACAGACACATATGCAGACCACCCTTGTGTGCACACATACAGTATATTACAAAGTTTTATGTCAGCAGAAAGAGATTTCCAAATGAGGACATGTTTCCTATACGTAGCTGTACGCCGTTTCTCTTTTTGAGACATGATGAGGTTTGGTTTTTTTCACCAGACATGTTAGACTTGTGGTTATTTTTCAGATCAGCAGCGACCCGTCCTCTCGTCTGAGAACAGGAAACGCGCAGTAAACTGTCTGTCTAGCGTTTAACCCAGACACCCCAAACCAAGACGTCAGGGTGTCAAGCCATTTTATTCCGATCCGAAACCTTCGCGGGGATGTTGCAAAGCAGAAAGAAAAGACAAGTGTTTTGTTGTCTACCTCCAGGGTTGCCAGCTGTGTGCCATCCATGTCGATCCTAAAGGAGTACAGGTGCTCGGGGCTGGGGTCGGGGAGCACGCTGCAGCCTCCCAGGTTCACGGCTGGTTGACTCACTTTGTTTTTGCCCTTGTCTTGGTAAAACCACAGCTGTCCGTTCTTTATGAGACACCAGCAGGTCCGCCACTGGCTGTTCACCAACACGTTGAGGTAGCCTGACAGAGGAAAGAGGAGGTTGACCTGTAATGTATTGATTTCTGTTGCCTTAAATGGTTCATGTCCATTAGACCTCACCAATGCTTATCTACCGAACAAGCCAACATGGTAGAATAAACAGTAGGGTTATAACTACCATTGCGTAGACATTGCACATTTTTGTTAACAGAGAGTCCATTTTATTTACTTTATTTTGGTTGTGTGGTTTTATTATATTTGTATTTTATTTATTTATAATATTTTTATATTTTTTTCACATTCCAGTGTCTGAATATTGTTAAGAATCACAAGTTCATTGCTCTTTGAAAAAGTGTTCTTGCATTTATGTGCCATTATATTATCATTATATCAGTGCAGTGGCATAAAATGTTCAATAATACAGTAACATTTACAACTAGAAGTGCACGCTGAAATGTTCTCTGTGTCCAACTATTTCATTCTAAGCTATAGAGGCCAGGTTTTGTTATAAGAGTATCTAATTATGGCTATTTTGTAAATCAGAAGTCTACATATGAGAAAATATTGACAGTCTGGTATAAAATAACTACAAGTACAGACCTCCACCAGACTGAATACCACCCATATAGGGCTGCAGGACAGAAAGTAACTGTGTCAAATGATACGAAACTGCACCTGAGTGACAATCAGTACATGCTTTGGGATTTTATAATCTGGCACGACATGTACAGTAGATCTCCGCTTACCTGAGGTGTCCACAGTTTTCTCTG
>CAKAOH010029713.1:0-27479 GCA_916701665.1 Sebastiscus tertius | reverse complement strand
TCTTGCATTTATGTGCCATTATATTATCATTATATCAGTGCAGTGGCATAAAATGTTCAATAATACAGTAACATTTACAACTAGAAGTGCACGCTGAAATGTTCTCTGTGTCCAACTATTTCATTCTAAGATATAGAGGCCAATTCTCCAGATAGAATGTAAAGTGCTGAGGACCTCAGCGCTCAGCACGACATGTACAGTAGATCTCCGCTTACCTGAGGTGTCCACAGTTTTCTCTGGGCTCTCCAACGAGGAGGGTTTTTTCTTGCCGATGTTCATGAGGTTGCTGAACTTCAAACCTGCACCGTATTTTTTCTTCACTGTGGAGGGGGAAGAGACACGATTTTTTAAAAAACATATTTTGGACTGACTTAAGTCTGCATAGAAACTGAAAAATTAAAAAGTCTTACCATCTTTGATTTCGGGAGTCTCAGCATGGCTGTCGGTGCTGCTGCCGCTCTCTGAAGCCACTGAGTACCTCTCACTCAGTTCTCCCTGAGAGGTCACAGGTCAACAATGTGGTTATTTAGTTGGCATGCTCATCAGAAATACAATAATATGACAACAACTAAAACTGTTACTGAGCCCTGTGGTTTAAGTAGAGCCAATCAAAAGCTCATCAGACCTCCTTCCAGAGGTTGTCTGATCATAGAACGACAGGTAATCTAAAGCACAATGTAAGTGTACCTTTGTACAAATGAGCCTTGGGGAGTCGGATGCAGAGTGTTGGGCGTCACAGTTTTCAGCCGGCTTGGGACTGATCTCCTGAATCACCTATTGAACAAGAGGTTGATTAGTGTAGACATATTCAGATCTTTTATTAAAGGTCCCATATTTTACTCATTTTCAGGTTCATACTTGTATTTTGTGTTTCTACTAGAACATGTTTACATGCTGTAATGTTCAAAAAAAAACTTTTTTTCCCCTCATACTGTCGGCCTGAACATGCCTGTATTTACCCTCTGTCTGAAACGCTCCGTTTAGCACATTTGGATGGAATTGTAACTGAATTGCAACAGAAATGCGTTGCTAGGCAACAGCTTGGGTCCATGTGTACTTCCTGTCAGCTGATGTCATTCACATAAACTGCAACCAGGAAATAAACTGGGACACATTTAGAATGTTTGCGTTTAAAACTGTGTCAAGGGTGTAAATACTGTATATTCGTGACATCACGAATGGGCAGAAATCCCGACAGCTTGTTTCAAATGCAGAGTTTCTGAATACGGGCTGTGTGTATTTTCCTGTGGATTGAGTGTTTCGATACTTTCACAGTATTTATATAGGACTTAAGCCTGCTTTATAATAAAAAAACATGAAAATCTCCCTTTTTTATAATATGGGACCTTTTAAATTCATCATCAAAATTGCAGAATTAACTTAAAAACAGATTGAAAAATAATACTGCCCCACACAGTTTTTCAATCTTACCCTGAGCCACTGCTCCGTCTGCTCCTTGCTCTGTAGGCCCAGCACGATGGCCTCCCCTCCCACCGGGATGACCTTCAGTTTGTGCTCTTTCCTCTTCAGCTGCTTCTCCTTGTAGACCACACTGCAGCCCAGCAGACTCACGTCCAGCAGAGGCGTCTGCTCCTTGGAGCTCTTATAGCACTGAGAGAGAGGCAGAGAGATAACACTTGGACTTAACTTTCTGATTGTACAAAGAGGGCTGACTGCAGTCACAAGGTGAACAGTTTAACATATGTAGCTACAGGCAAGATACTAACTGTGTTGTTTTTAAAACAACACAGATAGTATCTAGTATCTGAACAAGGTCAAATGAGTCCAACCATGTGTTTTTTTCTATTGTGATGCATTCAGGGTCTGTAAATATTTACACATCCGTGCATAGCATGAGTCGTAGCTGAATGGTTTCAAGGACCACACTTAGCTGGTTACACACTAAACTGGTGTGTAACCAGCTACTGTGTAATCGATTACTGAAAGGCTTTTTGACGATGGGGAAACAAAAGCAAGCAAATAAGTTTTAAATAAGTCACACTTTTCCTGGTTTTATACTTTTTAAACCACTGAGGTCAATCCAGTCTAATCCTTTTTTCACACCAGACATCTGACATGTAAAAACAAAACCACAGGTGTGGTTAATAACATTGAAAGTCCCATTTTTTTTCCGTGTTGAGTTACAATGAACTGTTGTAATAAACAAACACCAGCCTCCATAAAAAATCCTCTGTGCTCATGACCTTTATTGTTGTACACCAAACCTCACCGGGGCTTTAATTCAGATTGTTTTACCCACCAGCAGGCGATGGTCTTTGATGACACAGAGCTGTTTGGCCCACTGGCCCAGCCACTTCTTCCTCCACAGGAAGGCACAGATCCGAGCGTCCTTCATGAGCTCGATGGACGCCTCCGCTGACGGCCACTGGTGCTGCGCTGACGGCGACTTTCCTCTGGTCACTTCCTCTTCGTCGTAGGACTCGTACGAACTGCTAACTGCTTCCCCATCATCTAAGAAACAAAACAAAATCAGAGATAAGAAGCTAAAACAATAAGCAAAGTCACACTGGGGTTAATGAAAAGGCATGAGTGGCAATGATCTTGATGACCTCCTTCAATGGAAGAGGATTTCCTTGCAACAGCCAGGCTGCAAATAAGCTGTTAAAGTATTGATGAACGCTGGTGACAGGAAAAAAGATAAGATGAAAGAGAAAACAACAAATGGAGGAAATTGATAAGATGGGAATAATTAATGACCGCTGTCACACCAAGTCTCGGCATGAAGCTGATTCTCTACATGCAAAGACGCCGGCCATGCTGGACAATGAGGACTTGGGGCATGCTGATTGGCCCGTGCAACATGCACATCCAGTGACAGAAAGGTAGCTACCCCTGTTGATAACAGCATAGACCACACTATCAGAGCTGTGCACTCGCATCCAGGGCCCTGAGAGGAGGCCAAAACAGTCCAGATCTACACAGCATCGAAGAAAACAGGAAGAAGAAGAAGAAGAAGAAAGCAGCAAGGTTGGGGAAAAAAATCCAAAGGAAATCTGCCTTTAAAAGTATTTATAGAGAAATTAAATATAAAAGAAAGTCATAATATATCAAAACTTGCCAGTAATTAAAAGTTTTGTTCATTGCTCACGTCTTGGATGGTAAGATGAGGTTGTTGTGTGAACAATAACACGTCTCCTTCTAGTCAATTCATGACTCTACAGCTGTGGTATAATGATTTTTAACCAATGCAGCAATTCTGCAGAAATACCTTAAGTATTTTAGCTCTCAGCATTGCACAGAAAGTCGCAACCCGTCTCGCTGTGTCACATATGAGCAATTAAAGTAACTAATCTACCACAGCCCAACATACTACTGCAGCGTCTTATAGAGTGTGGTCAGTCATGCTGTGTCTTAGTGCATCATAACAGCTTTTGTCTTGCAGTGCATGAAACCGCTTCCTCAGAAAAACTTGACATTTGTTTTTTCTGTTGAATTGAATATGTACGTAAGCAAGTGTCACTATTGTGTCAGGCTGTTTCCATTATGGTTAACAGCTAACAGAGGTTCAGGTTTTTCTAAAGAACAAGACAGGACTGATTGGAGTTTACAACACACACAACCCATGTGTGGTTTGGGGTTGGAAATAACAGTCACAACATACATGAGCAGCATCTTGTTTATCAAGAAGGGCTTCCAAGGTTTACTGGTAATGACCTCACAATGGTGAGTTACCAGTATTTCCATAATGAAGCAGCCTCAAATGATGTCCAAACAATCTTTCATGGTCCAATATTAAAATATTCTAAGATATAGAAACAGGTATAGTGGAGCGGATAGCAGAAAAATTGTGCAAATCTGCCTGATAGGTCCAAAAAAATCAAAGATGGCAGCTCTTTTTTCAAGTTTGGACCCCCAAAGTTGTTGTTTATTTTCGGAGAAATGTGTGAAGATGGTCGATTTGAATGATCTCAGTGTTGGAAATGAACTTTTTTGTCCACCTGCCACTGGATTCCAAAATCAAGTCACTCAATAGATTACCATTGGGTTTTTTTTGGCTAGTGAGTGAAGCAAATCTAGCAGCCACTTGCTTATTTTACCAGCATTTGGCTGGTGGTTGAGTAATTACTAAGTAATTTCCAACCCTGGATCTCGGTGTTGATTCCTATATGTTTTCAAGCCCGCTGAAGCGGATTTTGCTGATTTTACACACATTTCTATGAACAAAAATCAACTTCGGGAGGCCAATTTTGTGGCCATCTTAAAAAAAATCTGCTGCCATCTTTTCACATTTTCAAATGGCCAATCGGGGCAGATTTGATCAGAAACATCTGGAGACAACAACAACCAAAGTTCATGCTGGTATCATGATTTGCGTGATTCCTCTCCAAGAAGTTATCCTCTCCAAGAAGAAATATAAGAAACAAAGCACCGGAACTCACAGATAAAAGGTCTTCTTATTTATATTTATTGTGGGCAAAAAATAACATTGAAGCAGAGCTCTTACCGTTGAAAGCTTCCTCATAGGGCTGAGCCTCCTCGTAGTAACTCTCTGAAGAGTCTATACAGGCTGGAGCAGGGACTGCCGGTAAAGGGAACGGCTCCCGACCCACCACACCCTGACAGATGAGAGACGGATGAGAGGAGGATGGGGGAATACAACATGTAACGTTTTTATTTCAGTGTTAGCCTCCATATAGAGATTTCAATGTCCAGGTTAACGACAATACACACATTCACGCACATTCACACGCACATTATCAACATGCGTTCTCCCCCCCAGGGCCGAAAACATGTGGCTAATCCAGCTGTCACTTCAGGAGTAAGTAGGGAATTCCTCATGTAACCAATCCTCGTCTGACCCTGTGCACTAGAGAGTTACATGCTTGCCTTCAGGGGGAAGAGTGTATAATGTGTGTGTGTGTGTGAGCGTGGAAAAGAAAAGGGAGAGCATGTATTTTAATGTGTGTGTGTGTGGGCCCTGTGGCTTTCCTGAAATCAATCAGCAGTCTGGCTTCACTTCTGTCTTTCTTCTCATCTCCTGTGTGGTAAAGACGGTCTGTCTGCCCCTTCCCATGCTGCTGGAAACCACCAGACTCTCTGCTTGCTTGGCTACTCCACTGAGTCTCAATTCATTTAGAGAATATCTCCATTAGTTTTACACTCAACTGAAGTCAGTTAATATACGCTACATGATCCAACATCTGTCATCACTTTTCTTATTGAGCATTTTCTTAAGGATTGAATACACCCCTTTTAAACTGTTAAACAAGCCGCGTGTATGAATCCAGTTTGTTGAATGTTAAAAATGTAAAAATGCTAAATACTTTCTCAGCATATAGGCTCAGCAGCATTAAGTCAAAATGTACGTTTTCGCTGCTCTAGTCATCTCCCCTCTGAAGCTGCTCGAGCTTCCTCCACCGGGGCGCTGTGGGCGCACCTCCCAATCTTATTGAAATCTCACAGGAACTAATGGCGTGGAGGTCTCTTGCTTTGTCGGGAATGAAAGAGGGGGAACCAAAGATGACACACATACATTTTATGCATGACCTGGAAGGATTTATTCAGCGATCGGCGGAAAAAGCTCATCTGTACGGATCATCCTTAGTGTACGGAATATAGTTAGTGTACGTTATTTATAACATTGAATCTAATATGAAAAGTATTTAACATGCGTATATGTCTTCATAACACGTGCATAAAGCAAAGTTGTGATTTATCAAATGTATATCTCTTACAAATCGTGGGTTTACCTATTCAAGATAATATAAGGTGATGTGGAAATGGTGGTAAAAATGTTCAGTAACACACAAATGATCTCTTCTCACGATTTATAGATGAAGCCTATTGTGAATTGGATCGTTTTTAAAAAGCGGGTCCCCAAAAAGTAGTTTGGGAAACACTGCTCTAGACTTTTAAACTACAATTTCCCTTTAAGGTTTGCTGATCTTCATCTTGTTGGGTTGCATAAATCCACACATCTGGCAATTGCTGCAAAAAGTCTGGAGAAAACCACATCAGATCCGGTCTCAGGGTTACAGTCACAGTTATTTGGTATTTGTGAGATTGTGCCAATTATAAAACAACACATTTGTATTCTTTTCACCCACCTCCCGGTTGGTGGTCAGTTTACTTATGTTCCTGGTTTGAAGTTTATGAATTCCACACTGGAATTACAATCATCAGGTGTTTATATTTAAGGCACTGAAAGCTCACTTTCTGACTCATACTTCAACACTATGTTGAAACAGAAACTTCCCACCAGTTCTTCTTTATCTCCTCAACCTACGACCAGTTTTGCCTTGGTACATACCAGAACTATAGACTACAAATCTGTGTTCTTTCCAGTATAAAGAGAGACACATCATGAAGAAAAGAGATGGATGATGTCCTTACAGAAAGGGTTCTTCTGAGGCCATAGAAAAACGAAAATGAACTTGTTTCGGTGCGTATTCCCCTCTTCCAGATTATTATGTAAATGATTTAAACTATTCTGTTAATAACATGTAGGATAAGTCACCAGAGGACGCAACTCATAGAAGTCTGATATTGCTGGATTTACTTTTTTAAAAGTTTTTCTCTGGCGACCTCTGTGAAACCCTTCGAGTCGAATGACAACAAGCGATTTCTTAACTACGTCTAATGTTTCCTCCCACCGCTGATCTGAACACGCTGTCTGTATTCCTTCGTATTCATTTTTATTTCCCCCAAGGCTGTCACATTCTCTGCAAGATCACAGAAATGTGAAATATAAGCTAAGCAGAGGAGCTGGATATATCATGTGCCTGAGGGAGGGAGGCCGGCTCGGTGGAAAAAGCACGAGTTGAACATCTTAAAGTATCTCATAAGATCAGAGTTTGTTTAATTAAGGGTGGAGATCAGTTGGTCAAAACTTCTTCTCTTCAGTATTATAGCAGCTATTCCCTTCCTGCAATAGTACTCTCAAATCAACTTGATAGTGTTTGGTGTGTTACTCTCTATGAAAGAATCAAATTAGAGAGAAAAGAGGAAGTAATATAGTGTGTTTGGTGGTCACCAACTTGTGGCAGTATTAAAGTTACTGGTTCAGCTCAGATTTACAGACAAAATACTAAAAAACAAATCTGTTTGTATAGAAATCATCATATCTGATGTGGGCTGTCAGAGGCAGTAAACAGGGAATCCCCTGCTCGTGAGCTCTTTTCCCACCATGCCGAACACATTTCCAGTAATGCATAGCAGATGCAGTAAGCTGTCATAATAACTGGCGTCATGTCACGGAGCGCATACAGTCATAGTGACGAAGACTTTGCTTGTGTGATTAGCCCGCATGCCAGAGAGCGTAGGAAAGGATCCACCAGAAAAATGAGTGGGACGGAGATGCTATCATTGCGGTTTAAGGAGGGTAACATCAGTTATACATTATGGAGCGGCTGGAGATTTTTTCATAAATGCACGTATCAGCAAATACAAATGTCAGAACGTAATATGAGTTACAGTTTTCTGTCTTCAAAATGATGCAATGACAAGCAAATATTTAAAAAAAAACGTAATGTGGCTAAATTATAAAGTGAGAAGTTATTTCTCTGGGTTAGAACAGCCTTATCAAACACTAACTAATAACACTAATAATGTCTGAATTCCTTTTAGGTGTGCCAAAACCTAAGGTTGTGTCCGAAATTCCATACTAACATGCTATTTAGTATGCTAAAACAGTATATGAGATTGTTTTAGTATGTCCAAAACCTTAGTATGAAACAAATAATACGTGAATTGCATATTATTTACGGTATGCAAAGTTGGACACTACAGGGGCATAAATATCCCACAATGCAATGGGGTATTGACGTCAACATTCATAGTGGATGTTGTCGGACAGCTCTGTAACGTCAATAACGCTTCAATTGAAGTGTAATAAGATTTCACTTTACTAGGCGTAATGTATATATTTTAAATTAGTTCAGATTTTGATTCTCACAAACCATCGTTTTTGGTCACATGAGGTTGTCACGGGTTACCATGGTTACACGTCTCCAGGATGCTCGCAGGAAGTGAAGACGTAAATTACTGCTCAGTGCCTCCGAAAAGATACATACTACTGTTTGTTCACACAAAAGTATGTTGAACGATAGTACACATATTGAGTATGTAGTGCATAGTATGTGATTTTGGACGAAGTGCCTACTGGCTCACTGGTACAGCAACAGTTGGAAGTGGAACAGAGCCATTGTTAATGATATCAGTCCCACCTGAATGTCTGCCATGAGAAAAGTCTATACTTTCACGTATTTGGCTCTAACTACATCCCCATTAGACGTTGGGATGCATAGATGAACCCTCTTAGCACCACCAAACAAAGAAGCCTACACAAACCAGCCCCATAAACACTGTAAATACGTTAAAGGGACAACAGTACGCTTAATTGGCTTTTCCAGACGGAGGCCTGGTCTATATAGAACAAGATGGACGATGCCACGAATCACAGAGGAGCAGAGTTGAATTAAGCCGGTTTCACAATGAACAATAAATAAACAAGCCTTCAGACCAAGGGATCCAATAAAATATGTGTCACTGACACTTGCAGATTAATGTTTTATTTATAGAACACTTTTTTGATGATAAATTAGTTCATTTAAATAATAAACTATTGGAACTAAATTACAATAAATATAAGGAATAGGATATGTTGTGTCATTTTGTGGTTTTGATATGACCAAAAGCTAGACTTAATCTATTTGAATGAGAGATTTCTGAGCCCAAAAGTAAGAGAAACAGCTACAAAAGCTCAAGAGCTGACAGGAACTTCACAAGAAAAAAGTGATTCCTCAGAGAAAAAGACTGTAAAGCATTAGTGCACACACACACGTACACACACACACACACACACACACACAACAGCACTAACAGTGTAAGCTGCTCCACAGTGAAAAAACAGCAGTCCAGGCATCTGTTATTAATTAAAACAAAGAGCCAGGCATTCCTGAGCAGCAGCAGCAGCCCCCCCGAATGCCCACCCACCCCTTATCTCTATCTTTTTCTCTCTCCACTTCACTCATCGCTAAAAAAACTAACTCTTGTTTAGGCCAAGGCTAAAGAGGAGTATACGGCGAGCCATTCCTCAGACCAGCTGGACTGATATTAAACCGAGGAAAGGGGAAAAGGACATGCCAGGTGTGCGTCCGTAAGTCTCTCCCGGAAGACTCTGCAATCACTCCAGCTTTCTAATAGTCACTTTAGTCCTTTCACTTCTCACACACACACACACACACACACATCCTCACCACAGAAACATTGTGTAGAAGGAATGGATTGAGGAGTCAAAGCATAAATAACAAAGCAAGGAGAGGGGGCGGCGGAGGAGGAGGAGGAGGAGGAGGAGGAGGAGGAATCGGGGTGTGGTGTGGAGGGGCTTTGAGTAAAGAGTGGGAAAAAGAGCCCAAAAACGAACAGTCAGAGGAACATGGAAAATCCCTGGTTCCCATGCCAAGAATCCGGCACAGCGAAAACACACATACACACACACACACACACACACACACACTCACGCAGTGTATCCAAGAGCCTGCTGGGAGCTCAGAGGCAGAGGAGAAGGTAGTGATAAAAATAATCAGCTTTGGAAAAGGCAGATTCAGGAGAACTCTCTGGGCCTTTGCTGTCTCTCCACCACTTGAAACATCTTTTTCGGTAGAAACACTTACGCACAATGAAAACTATTCTAATCATAATTGGAACATGAATACAAATAACAAAAAAGACAGCTGCGGAGGCAGAAAAAAAAACATATATTTTGCACATTATTTTGTCTTCTTGGGAACTCTCCTCTATTTTGGTTTCCCCCCATTTGTACCCATAAATGTTTACTGTATACTATAAATAAAGATGTATAAAAAAATTGAAATAAACTGGATTTAAAGGGCCGGTAGATAATCATGAATAATTCAGCAAATACGTATATACTAGCCAATTATATCGCGGCTATGATAATCACCAGTTGCCGGCAGCCACATTACCGCTCAGTGTGCATGTCAACAGTTTCCCTTTTCCCTGCCTGACGCTTGCAAAGCAGCACACAGCTGCTATCTATAGTGCAGCTCTATTTTCAGACCATGCAGACAGGACGCAATGGAAGCCTCGCAAACCTTTATTTACCGTCCAGTTGTGGGGAAAAAATGGCTAAGCTACACTCGAGTCACCCCAGCTGGCTGCATTGTCACTTGAGAGCCTGTTTTAGGAAGAAAACAGACCCGGGGTTTAAGAGATCATAATGGAAGTGCCTGGAGGCCCGGGAGGCCTGGCAGAGAATGCGACCCCTCCTGATCCGGAGGACGGAGAATGCCAGGCGGGCTTGGTGGTGAGAGTGAGGGTGGAGGAGAGCTGTTTCACCGTGGAGCGAGCCTTGCTGGCAAGGTGCAGCAACTACTTCTGCGCCCTCTTTCACTCTGGGATGACAGAAAGCCACCGGGATGAGCTCTACCTGAAGGGAGGAGTGCGTGCGAGGGGTTTCCTCATCGCCCTCGCCGTCTGCAGGGGAGAAACCCCTGCTATGAGTGACCCGGATGAGCTCGTAGAAGCCGTAGAGTGCGCTGCTTTCCTGCAGGTTCCATGTCTGGTGCGGCATCTCTGTGACATTATTGACTCAGACAACTGCCTCTTGCTTTACCACGCGGCCTCCATCTTCGGGGTGGATTCGCTCTTTCACAACGCCGCTCTTTTCCTTTGCGATGCTTTCGATGATTTGAAGGAAGCGGCAGAGAGTCTGATTCCTGAAGACCTTCTTCGATATTCTCAATCGTTGTCTCCTGCTGCTTATATCGCGATAGGCACGCACTCGCCTTCGATGGAGCTGCTACAAGACTCCTTCAGGGTTGTTTGCTACCTCGATGAAAAAGAGGGAGAGTGGAAGCATCTGACAAACCTGCCGACTCTCTGCAGCACCTCCATGGCCGGAGTGGCGGTGCTCGACAACCGGTTGTACATCGTAGGGGGAGTTTACGGTTACGGGAAGGACACAGTGGACAGCAGCTTCTGCTACAACCCCGACTCAGGCGTTTGGACCGCTCTTCCAGGTCCCCAGCAACTAAGATACGACTTCACCCTGCTTGGCCACGAGGGACGACTCTACGCCATCGGTGGCGAATTCGAAAAACGCACGATTTCCACGGCAGAGAGTTACGACGTCGAGAAAGGAGAGTGGACGTTTATACGACACGCACCGAGACCCGTGGCGTCCGCGGCTTGCGCTGTCGCGAGGCGGCGGATATTCGTTTGTTTCTGGAAACCGCCAGACACCACAGATATCTACGAATACATACCACCGAAAGACGAGTGGAAACTCACGACCACCATGATCAAACCTCAGAGCTACGGCCACTGCATGGTAGCCCACAGAGACAATTTATACGTGATGCGCAACGGGCCTGGCGACGACTTCCTGCGCTGTCTAATGGAGTGCTACAACATCACGACAGGCCAGTGGACAGCCATGCCGGGACTCTACGTCAACAGCAAGGGGGCGCTGTTCTCGGCGATGATAAGGGGGGACTCTGTGTTCACAGTGAAGCACATGCTGACTCTTGAATACGCCATCACTGGAGATGCGTGGAAGCCGCGCAGGCAGATGAAGGGGTTTCCAAAGAGCGGCTCGCTGTGGACGTGTTTACTCAGGCTTCCCAAGACGGGACCAGTCATACCACAGCTGGATGCAGAAGGGGAAGAAGAAGAAATGTCTTTGCCAGACACATCTGAGGGATTTGTGGAACCGCAACTGTGAAATTACTGCTGCGAAACAATGTTTTGTTTTTTAGGGTTTCTAAGCTAGAGTCTAAAGATATAAAAAAGAAATACACTGATACTAAACGATTCTGATCGCATAGTGACGCAAATGTTCTTCGTTTCAATGCATTTCACTTTCACATGCGCTCACACACATGCTGACACTATGCATTTGTCCTGATTAGCAACAGCTGCTACTGTAGTTTATATTAGGGGAGGCCACTGTGCATGTGTGTGTGTGTGTGTGTGTGTGTGTAAAGTTCAAAGAGACTGACGGGATGTCCTAAACCTCTCATTCTCTATGTTTTTCCTGAAGTCACACTGGGCCAATTCAGGAGCCACCGGCCTCCCGGTCGACATAAAACACACCACAGCTCTCTCACACACTCTTGGACACTCACTTCCTCACAGGTCCGCTGCCCCGTGACTGATTAAATACCTGTTTCTGTGGGAGAATCCATTTCACGTAGCCTCAAGCTTGTGACTCTGAGGGTTGTGGGAAATGTTTCTGGCTTGTTTGACCACAGCCTGTATTTCTTTTAGTGCATTAAAATTCCCTGGCAACATGTGATATCAATCCACTTTGTTTTAAATGCTTACGGTGCTTAGCGATAGTAATGTTCTTACTGTAACAAAACACCAAACTACTGTCAATCTTTTGGGCTCCTTTTGCATACCGTTGAAAAATCATGATTTCCACTGAACTTTCCCATGTACTTTGTCGAGTTCAGCAGTCCTACTGGGGTCAATTACGCTATTACCATTCCCACCACCACAGTGGCAGAGGCTCAAAAAAATCAAATCATTTCACATGTTAATCCACTCTGATGCAGTCAAGCACTTACTACTCTGGGGGGCGGCAGGTCGGGGAGGCTCTTCTGTGGGACGGGGACATATTTTGCCGCTTTTCCGTTGACCAGGGCGTCTGATCTGCTGTCTAGGTCAAGAAAAGCACAGACAGGGAGGTCAGCAAATAACAGATGATTTATATTGGATGTGTTGTGAAATGAATGTACAGGAAAAAAAAAGTCAAAGTCAAAATTCTGTCCATTTTTTTGATGAAACACTATTTCCAGACGTCCAGATGTCTCCTATAGGCAACATGTATCAGTGCCTCCTGGTATGTCTAACCCTCGTGGTGAGCACAGACCCTTCATTGTTAAATTACAGTGACCGCAAATCAAGGGGGAACATTTGTATGGTAGCAACAACCCTATTATGCAAAACACACACCGCAGTACAAGATCGAGAAAATTGAAGAAGACTTTGCACAAGAGATGAGAAGAAGAATTATAGTTCTCAGTGGATTTGCCCTTTCATTAACAATGGTCAGCACTTATAGGCTACTTTGGTTCCCAACCTTTCTGGCTTGTGACCTCCTTAAAGGGGTAAATAATAATGAAAATAATTATTTCTTGCCTGGAGTTAGATGAGCAGATCGATGCCACTCTCATGTCTGTAAATTTTGCTTAATAATGAGGCAACAAAGTTCCAAACTCAACACGTCCAAGCCTCTTTTCTTCTCACTATCTAATGCTTAAAGATGTTTTGTAAGTTCATGTTTGAGACAGACAAAGATACTAAGGCTGTCAAAGTTAACACAATAATAACGCATCAACGCAAATTTGTTTTAACGCCACTAATTTCTTTAACGCATTAACGCAATCGATCTTTCGGAAGTTGTAGCGGGGTCAGTTTTAAAGCTAGAGTGAAGATACTGGCATCATATGAAACTAGAAAGTCCATTGGTACCAACCATGTCACAGTAAAATGTTAAATTTTGGTGAGGAAAAACTGACAGGGACATTTTCAAAGTGGTCCCTTGACCGTTGACCTCATGATATGTGAATGAAAATGGGTTCCATGGGTACCCACGAGTCTCCCCTTTACAGACATGCCCACTTTCATGATAATCACATGCAGTTTGGGGCAAGTCATAGTGAAGTCAGCACACTGACACACTGACAGCTGTTGTTGTTGGGCTTGAGTTTGCCATGTTATGATTTGAGCATATTTTCATGCTAAATGCAATTGGGATGATGAGTATATCTCTGCCAATACTATTGTCTAGGTCATTGTGTACCACTTCCTCTCTCCTCAGACCTTTCATCTAGTTTCTATTTGAATATTTATATGTGGATCAACATATAAATACAAGCTTCGACACTCACTTTAAACATCTTTTACATGTTCTTAGTGTATCTTTCTCTGTCTCAAACATGAACTTAACCACAGAACATCCTTAAGCATTAGAAAGAAAGAAGAAAAAAAAGTCTTGGACCAGTTGAGTTTGTGACTTTGTTGCTCAAGACATTAAGCAACTGTCTTCTTAGATTAACAATGTTTTACTGTAACATATTAGTCTAAATTGTTTTCCTCTCGCACTTCAACTGAAAAAGAAAGTTCAAGTTAACCACAAGGTCAATGATTAAGAAACCTCAATTCTCACATATCTCGTCCCCCACTTTCCTTCAGTCTCTGTGAAAGAAAACTTGCGGCTTTGCTAGCGTCGCTGCTGAAAATATGTGTGTTAAGTCTAGTGCTCACTGAAACCACATTCTTCAACACTGTCCAAACAAAACAGGTCAGTCTCAGATGCTGAGGAGCCCTGAAGAAACAGACAGGAAGTGGTGGGTGAGAGGAGGAGGGGAGCTGAGGGGGTGGAGGGGGGCGCTGCTTGTGGCAGTTTATTCTCATATCTGCTAGGAAATCATAAGGAGTATAAGATGCAATGACATAACAAGTATGCACTGGTGACCGACTTGGACAACCTCAAAAATACCAAAGTTTAGTCTTTAATAGGCTACTCTATCAAAAAATAAGCACAACTACAAGCCAAGTATACCTTTCTGTAAGCCTGCAAGGCAAGCATACTTATTTATACTTTTCTTAAATATATCTCTATCAAAAGATTAAGTACAAGTAGGCCTATAAGCCAAGTTCTGTATACTTGTCAGTATAAGCCACGTATACATAGAGTTTTATGTATACTTGTCAGTAAGAGCCAAGTATACTTAGATTTTTCTGTATACTTGTCAGTATGAGCCAGGTATACTTAGACTTTTCTGTATACTTGTCAGTATAAGCCAGGTATACTTAGACTTTTCTGTATACTTGTCAGTATAAGCCAAGTATAGACTTTTCTGTATACTTGTCAGTATAAGCCAAGTATACTAAGATTTTTCTGTATACTTGTCAGTATGAGCCAAGTATAGACTTTTCTGTATACTTGTCAGTATAAGCCAGGTATACTTCGATTTTTCTGTATACTTGTCTTCGTAAGCCAAGCATACTTCAATGTTTCTGTATACTTGTCTTTGTAAGCCAAGCATACTTAGATTTTTCTGTATACTTGTCAGTATGAGCCAAGCATACTTACTCATTATGAGAAAAGTATACTTTTGTTAAGTATATCAAAATAAAAAATACATCACAAAAGTACTGAAAGTGTACTCTCTTATTTTAAGTTTTAAAGAAGTATACTAATTGCACACTTGAATAAACTTCTTTTTGGTAAGGGGATACATGAATGATTACGAATTATGGCCTTAACCTACACCTAAACTTAAAAATAACTTTATGAAAATGTAATGTTAACTAAAAGGATTAACGTCCTCTGATAGGACTAAGAGTCTACAGCCATGCTAGTGTCTCTGTGAAGCTGTACTTTGAGCTAAATGCTAACATCAGCATGCAGCAGTCTGCACCATTAACATCTGTAATAAATTTCATGTCAATCCATCAGATAAAATCCTTTTCCTTATAGATTATATTTCAGCTATTTTTCAGAAGAAAAAAAAAATCATCACCAAGTGTCAGTATCACACTTCAGAGAGGAACTTTTTGAAACTCACACCTTTGCTGCCTTTGTCCTTTCCGGTAACAACAACTTTGTTCATGTAGATGTACTCCTCATCGGCACCTGCATAGAAACAGCAGAAGGTGGTTACAGGTTGACGTTAGAATGCTTCTGCAGTTTTACTGTGTAAGTACTTACCACAAACACTAACATAGTGTTAAACTGAAGAAACCAGAGGAAGCCATTTGAATACCACTCGACAAAACACCAGACAAATATGTACCAATGCATGCATGTTTTGCATCTGTAGGAAACAGTAACAGTATTCATACAAATAGTAATAATAATAATAATAATAATAATAACTTGAATTTATACAGCGCCTTTCACGAAACCCAAGGACGCTTAACAAAGACATAAATAACACAACAATATAACATAGCAGTAGCTAAAGGCCATAGGCCTTGGTGAAGAGGTGGGTTTTAAGGAGTCTTTTGAAATAGTCTGCTACATTGTGTCTACATTTGATAAAAATAATAAAAGATGCAAGGTGACTGGGTGAAGATTGAATATACTGCAGTCTAGATTGAATGAGCCCTAGCTATGAAGCCACATGATCAAAATGGCATGCCCTCATTGGTGTGATATCACATTGGTTGGCGGGGCAGGCATCAAACAGGAAGTTGACCCTGTAAAGCATGAGGTGAGGAAAAGCTTTAGCTAACTTTCATCCTTAAATTGTCATAGCTAATATATTTCACAAACCTTTGATGGAAACATGAATATGATGTACTACTGTAACAAAATCAGTAAAAAAAAAATGGTTAATATCATGTTTCTATTTTTGGATTTCGGTTGTTTTTATTTTGTCAGTGTGGTTTTGGGTGATTGGGACGGTTCTAAAAGTGCTAGCGTTAACAGTACTAGCTTTACTAATGAAGAAAATGATCAACATTGCAATAGTAAACGACTGAATGCTCTGTATGCTCTACAATAGTGTGTGCAGACCCCTAATCCGGTGGTTCTTAACCTTTTCGAGTCGCGACCCCTTAGAATAATCAGGTGTTCGCAAGTTTAGTTTAACAGCTACCACCTCGGCATTGTCCGATGTGCTCCAGGCACTGTGGATTTTTGATGCCTTATGTGACTTTTGTGCATGTGAAATTATATCAAATTGTTCTCTTGTTATTTCTTTATAGCAGACCGTTGCTATGTATAACAGACCGTTGCTATGTATAACAGACCGTTGCTATGGGCGCAGTTCTGATGTCTAATGACTCTGGCGGACCGTTTTTGTGTGAAGTTATTGATTTTTTAAGTAAGTAGCCGTGTAATAAGCGGGATAATGTATAGCTAGCGGGTCATTTTTGTGAAATAAACCCTGACAGGGAAATGCCGCTTCTGATGACCAGCTCGCTGTACATTATCCTTTACATAACAGACTGTTGCTATGGACACAGTTATGATGTTGGATCCTGGAAGACCATTTTTGTGTCAAATTATTGATTTGCGTTGATTCGTGCATCAACCTGTCGAGGTTTATTTTGCAACAGTGATCGGCTCGCTGTACATTATCCCTTACATAGTGAATAGCCTTGAGATAGACCTCTCCATATATTGTACACAAAGTTATCTAAACTACAGTATCTACAATCATAAGAAGAGCATGCATATTTCTTGTAACACCGATGGGAAAATCTGACTCCACCTCAGTGCCAAACAAACTTTCATCATGTTTGTCAAACGTCCAGGATTAAAAGGGGGGAAACTTGACCCAGACAAGTGGCCTATTGTGCGGACAGATGGGCCTATTATTGACACCCACTCTCACCGTGGCGGCTGGCATTCATCGGGAATTAGTCAGAAGAGTCCTGCACAGATAGAGCACTGTGTCACTTCGATCTTTGAAGTATTGAAGATCGAAACAACTAAATATACGATGGAGATCCTGAACTTGGTCCATCTGCTAAGAACAGTCCAGTCAAATTTGACTTCACACTCAGTATTTGCATAGAATTTATATTCACAAACAAGAATTAGGACGACAGTTTCCTTTTGTGCAATGAGTTTTTAGTTTTATAGGCATACAAATTCAGAAAGAAAGAGAAAGTAGTATTTGATTAAAGTGAAAATAAGACAATACTATGACATAATATGGTTACTGTGACAACAATAAAAGCACAGTGATTAGGAAGTGCTCCACATGCCGGAAAATGATCAGAGGCCGTCATTATAGGCTGAACTTGACTTCTCTTTGCACTCAGATGTAAACATTTACGGGTCAGTGTGAGCAATGGCATCATTCAGGCAATAAGCGGAGATGATGAAACCTCATGTCATACACCAACGCTGCAGTCGGCTCAGTGAGAAGCGGCCTGTGTTTGGTTTAACGTCGGTCTCAGCATGGTGGAGTAATTACAAGCTGGCGAAGACGTCGCCATGACATTGCCACATAAACAGTTTGAATGAATGTCTCTTCTCTCGAACAATAAACCCTGTGGTCTCAGTGTAGCAGGCTCCAGCTGGTTGCTGCAACCTGTTATGGGAATTTGTTCCAGGGAAGTTTTGAGGAAAGTCGTTTCTATTAAATTAAATATTTTAGCTGACTAAGATTATACCCCGGGAGGAAATCAAACAAAGCTCTAACCTTGGGTGATACTCTGGAGAAGCTTTCTCCTTTGAAATAGATATGACGAGGTGAAACCAAACAACAGCAGATTGAAAACTATGTTTTGCCTGTACAGTGAAAACAGATTTTCAGGGAACAGAGTTGAAATGCTATTTATAAGCTGCTGCTCAAAGGAAGTGAGCGTCCCCAGAGGATAAATGCAGCTTCGGAAAAATGATACAGCTCGGAGCCAGGAGAGGAAGTACGGAGAGACGAGTCCAGGACCTGAACATGGAAAAGCATGACTGCTGGTGTGTGTGTCAGTCTGTGTGTGTCAGTGTGTGTGAGAGACGGAGACAGAGAGGGAGTAGCAAAACTCATGTTGGCTTTTTCAATCCAAAAGTGACAGTGAATGTAAAAGAACTTTGGGTAACGCTTTATATTAGAGTTAGTTTAGTAAGTAATGCACAACAATGTACAACAATGACCTACTAGCTGTACATTATCTCACTTATTATGTTACTTAAGAAGTCAATAATTTGACAGAAAAACGGTCCGCCAGAGTCCGACATCAGAACTGCACCCGTAGCAATGGTCTGTTATAAAGAAATAACAGACCTTAACGCTGTGATATAATATAAATAGCATAGTTATGCATACTTAATTTCTAATAAATGCATAATAAAGTATGTGTTCATCCTAATAAAGCAACAAAAAGGGTTAGTAAAGGTGTACACTATGATGTAATAGGTAACATCTGCAGAGCTTTTTAGAAAGTATCGCTTTTCCTAAAGAAAATTATTCCGATTGTGAATTTATCATTTTAAAACTTTTGGGCGGGTTTTTGGTTTTTGGTGGCTGACGCAAGAATGCAAATGGCCATCTCTAGAGCAAATTGTTGTAAGAGTAGAGAGCTTAGAGTGTGTGTGTGTGTGTGTGTGTGTGTGTGCGTGTTTGTGGGAGGTGAGTGGTGAAGCAAGAGAGAGAGAGCGACGGGAGCGAGTAACGTTATTGAGTCCGGCCCAAGCAGGAAAAGTTAACAGTGTTTGGTTTGTCCGTTCTGGGCTACTGTAGAAACATGGTGGTGCAACATAGTGGACTCCGTGGAGAGGACCCGCTCCCTAAGAGGATATTCGGTAACGATAACACAACAATTCTTATTTTCAGGTGATTCTACACTGATAAAAACATACTAATTAATGTTATATTCCATTTCTGCCAATAGATCCCGCTAATTGTTAAACACTGGCCCTTTAAGATTTTGCGCTGTCTAATGTTTTCATCGCTCAAAGTATCACACAAAGCTAAGATTTCTGAAGGAGGTGTCATTCATTATCCCAATTAATCACACACCTAGTCGCTGAGGCTTAGACGAGGCTCAGTGCAGCGCTGGTTCATATCGGAACTAACCGTCTGACTTCCAGGCACCATAAATCACACCAGCCCACCAGCAGTCGCCACATTTTCATGTTGAGTGTCAGAGCCGGTGAGCAAGAACAACAAACTTGTCTTTAGCTGTTTGACAGGACACGTTAACGGGCCATGCATCATTTTTATCAGGAAGCAAGAGGCTCTTTCATTATATCTGGCTTGTAAGCAAACTTAAAAACATTCACACAAAAATGTTAATCTGATAATTGTGCAAGGGAAGTAGAAATGCAGTCGAAAGTATTTAATTCAGACACCACAGTGTGGTTTTCAGCCACCAAAATGGGATAAAAGACCCCAAATGTATTTGTTAATAGAAGCTTGCAAAAGAGTATAATGATTACATGGTGGTTGCCGAGAGTTTATAATGGCAAAATAATACCAGAGCGGGTTGCCTGATAGCCGACAGCCGTAAGCTCATTGAATTGTGGGAAATGCAGGGCATGACCACACGTTACATAAGGTGCTTTGCGTAAAAGCAGACTAACTGCTAGTCAAAAGCTTTTGAATGACCCATATTTAAACGTTTGTGGTTTAAACCTCAACCAATGTAACTGTCATGTAATCAGAAATAAGGAATATAAATAAGGAAGACAGAGGAAATGACCAAGCTCTTTGTTGGAAATAGCCTTCATCTTGATACCCCATATGTACCAAGGCTAATAGACTATGGTTGACCTTTTCAATTTACCTGCCTTAACTAATAAAAAGTGCCATTAGGATATCATATTTCTTGGAGGTGGAAGTCTACAGTGACTCTTAGACATCCAGCAGCCTTCATGGGAGGTAAATGTGAACTCATAACACAGAACAGGCAACATTTTATCACTCTGAGGAATCCAAGATGGTCTTACAGTAGTCTCGCATAGCCAGACTTCTCTACAAAGCGCTGTGTCAGCGTTAAGGAGAGGTCGTGTTTAGAAGGTAACCCACAATTTGGGAAACTCTCTCGCGAGATGATTAAGGTTTGGCATTGACCTCGAATGGTTAAGGTTAGGATAGGTCCGTCCGGCAGCGTGTCTCGCGAGAGTTTTTGCACGTTTTTGCAAGTTTTTGGTGACCTTCTAGACGCGACCTTAAAAAACGATCCGGCTCCACACATTACCATTCAGGTATAGGGGGATAATAACGCGCTAACGCAAATTCGTTTTAACACCACTAATTTCTTTAGCACATTAACGCAATCAATCATCCGATGGTTGTATAGAGCTGAGTTTTCAAGCTATTAGCTTTAAAATTAGCTACAGTATAATCCATTGATATCAACCATGTCATACTAGCTTTTCGGGAGGAGGCTAAATAACGCTCCAAACCTGCGCTAAGTTTTGGCGAGGAAAAACTGTCATGACCATTTTCAAAAGGGGTCCCTTGACCTCTGACCTCAAGATATGTGAATGAAAATGGGTTCTATGGGTACCCACGAGTCTCCCCTTTACGATTTCCGATTTATGATTTGAGCATATTTTGTTTGCTCAAATATTTTATTTGTACGATAAATGCAGTACCTGTGAGGGTTTCTGGATAATATTTTTGTGTTGTTAATTGATTTTCAATAATAAATATATACATACATTTGCATAAAGCAATCATATTTGCCCACTCCTACGTTGATAAGAGTATTAAATACTTGACAAATCTCCCTTTAAGGTATATTTTGAACAGATAAATGTGCGTTTAATTTGCAATTAATTTGCAATTAATCATGGACAATTATGCGATTAATTGCGATTCGATATTTTAATCGATTGACAGCTGAACTTTAAACCAATCACAATCATCTTGAGCGGCATCTGTTGATGCAGATTAGTTTTAGAGAACAGTCACCAAAGAAAAATCACTCTGGTGGTTTACATAATTAAATGTAATTTCTAATTTGGGAGTATTTGCAAAACAGTTACATTGCTTGCATTGCTACATCTACTTTCAAATATATCTCACTACTTATTTGTCAACCAGGCAGAGCAACTTTCTCTTCCTCTGTAATGTACCTAATACAACTTGTGCTATGAGGTATTATCACTTCCTACTTTGTTTTTAGATGCACGTGTCAAAATAAATGTCAAATTCCCCCTAAAATATCCACCGAAATCGGTTCCTCAATTAATTTAAAATGAAAACTAGGTCATGCAATTTGATAGTTGTATTTCCTTATTATGTATCTACACTGCCAAGTTGTTAATAACGTCACGGGGTTTTGAAAAATGGTGTAATTTATGCACTCCTCCCAGTTTACTGACTAATCTGGCACACGCTATCTGCTGAGCTCAGGTTGATGCTTTCCTGACTGAAATGTTTAGAAGCCTTTAATCTGATGCAAATAAATGCTCTACTGTACATACTGTTTATCCACTACAGTTTTTCCCTCATACCATTGGAGGATCTGTAGGACTGGAGGAGATCGGAGAGCAAGCCCTTCTGGATGGTGGCGTTCCCGCTCAGGGTCTCCTTGTCCAGGATGAGCAGGAAGCGGTGGAGCTCCATCAGGAGCTGGTCCAGCACTGGAAGCACAGAAAGACAAGAAGGTCTCAGAGGTATAGCAAAATAAAAAAAAAAATTCCTTTACGCTAAATGGCATGAGAATATTAAGAAGTATTAAAACACTGGCTTTAGACCAGAACTGTGACAGTTCCCATCAACAAGAGAAGAGAAGAAATACGAGCAAAATATAAAGCCTGTGAAGTTTCCAGGCAGAAATAAACAGAATATTATACTTTAATTTATTGCAGTGAGTTAAACTCAATGACTTGTCTTTTAACACTGCAAGTTTGTTAGCTATTTCATTCTCACTGCTGGGACTTTGCGCCTCAAGCCGCGTGCCAACATTTAACATGGGAGAGACTCTTCAGAGGTTTTTCAGCTGGCAATGAGTCGATAACCGTTCAGACTTTATTTCATTACTCTCTCATCCAGTTGCTTATTGTCAGTTACTGTCTGTTTTTGAGGTTGTTTTGGGAGTTGCACGGGGTTTAGTGAAAGGTCAAGTCCAGAGGAGAGGAGGAGCCAGGGCCCTGGAGTTGGCGGGGCCTCTGTGTCTGGGTGCAGCCCACACACATCCTTCAGGGGTCAGCGCTGAGCTCACGGCCCTCTCCACCGTGTGGGGAGCTCTTTGTGCTTCTCCTTCACTGTCTCTCGGCCATTTCATGAATAGACCCCCTTGCTACAGTGGGGCCTCAGTGTGCGAGCACTTCACCAACACATCACCAGACAGAAGGGGGGATACAGATGAAGAGACTTTATTAAAAGGAAAAGGTGGGGCTAATATCAGAGGGGATGTCATACTGTTATAGATACTGGAATGTGTGAAATCA
The DNA here is from genome assembly GCA_916701665.1 of Sebastiscus tertius. Lineage (NCBI taxonomy): Eukaryota > Metazoa > Chordata > Actinopteri > Perciformes > Sebastidae > Sebastiscus > Sebastiscus tertius. The sequence continues at coordinate 4,627 of CAKAOH010029713.1, read as the reverse complement.
CCCACACAATGTACACCATTACCTTTTGATGTTTTAGAATCAGCTTTTAGCACTGCTTCCAATTGTTAAAAATAGACACAAATTTAACCCCAAATGACAGAACATGAGTGCATGCAATTAAGGTCAAATGTCATTATTAATGTCTACAAACATGTCTATAAACAGATGTTTGTTTAACAAGAAATAACTTTATACAAACGTGTCAAAAGTACAATCCAAACACACGGTAAATTGCATTGACATCTATAGGATCGTGTTATAAAGTGATTACAAAACAAGTGAAGACATGTGCAGGGATATGTATAGAAAAAGACTAAAATATATTATACAGAGAAAGACAAAAAACAAAACAAAACAAAAACAACACAAGGGGATAAAAGCAGGTTGAAGAATGTGTGTGTGTGTGTGTGCGTGAGTGTGTGTGTGTGATGTGGATAATGGGTGTGTGTTTGGCATTGAATGAGGCTAGATGGTCATATATGACATATATCTACTCTTAAACACATATACTGTACACATGGGGGCTCAGAGGGTAGAGCAGGTTGTCCACCAATCGGAATGTCGGTGGTTCGATCCCTGGCTGCTCCGGGTCACATGTCGATGTGTCCTTGAGCAAGACACTTGACCCCAAATTGCTCCCGAAGGCATAGCCATCGGTGTGTGAATGAGTATTTAGATTAGATCCTGATCGACAAAGTTGGCACCTTAGTAGCCTCTGCCATCAGTGTATGAATGTGTGTGTGAATGGGTGAATACTGACATGTAGTGTAAAGCGCTTTGAGTGGTCGGAAGACTAGAAAAGCACTATATAAATATAGTCCATTTACATGCATACATATCTACACACACAGACGTTTGTTTAACAAGAAATTAATGTATACAAACGTGTCAAAATTACAATCCAAACACACGGTAAATTGCATCGACATCTATAGAATCTTATGTTTTACATCCCACAGAAGGGGTCGTGGCCTTGGCAACGGCACAATGGTCTATAGTGGGATTCGTAATATCACATCCAGGACAAGTTTCCATACATCCGATGTGCTTTTGTGAACGGGGGCAAAAAAAAAAAAATGCTTCTTGGCGTGGGAAGTAACGCTGGGTTAGGTCTATAGCTACAGTCATTGTTGGACATTACATCAACTACATACTTATAAAGTAATCGCCTCCTAAAGAAACACTGGACACGTCAATAGTGAGCCAGGACGGGAGTCTTTGCACCCGTGACAACTAAAACTAAAACTGAAATTAAACATTCTTTTTTAGAAAAACTACCATTTATAAAAGTCAAACACATCAGACTCAACTCATCTCACAACTATTCTAATGACAGTAAACTGCTCTTCTCAGTTTGAACTCTTTTAAAACTGTCAGCTCGTCTGCTTTAGTGGCTCCTTCCTGCTCAAACTGATCACTAACCGGGCCTTGCGGGGGAGTACGTTCATGCCCTCTCACCTCCTTCCTACACCCCCACACATCAAAGGCCCTCTCTGCAAAGGAGGAGGGGGGGAAATTTCCGCAAAATGAGGTGTCAGACACCGGTAAGCTTTGCCTTTCGGTGATGACGAGAGGCTTTTCCCAAAGCTACAGCAAGCTGGTTTGCTTTTTAATGACTCCTACTCAAGCTGAGTCAACGTCTGCTGAGAGGCCCCCGTGGTAGGACGACAGAAAACATCACTGGTTTGGACATATATAGACACACATAGGGGATGTAAAGTAATTAAATCTAATGATTAAAACGTTTCATTACATTTCCACTGGTTGTTTAGCTGCTCAGTAACGAATCTAAACATTTTTCCAGCTTCTCCTCATTGTGTGTTTGCAGAGATTGACTCTGATGGTCTTTTGGATTGGGGGACCCTGGGAAACGGAGTCAGCTGACAGGACAGGGAGGTCTGCAGCAGGCAGGCAGGCAGTCTCTGCGGACTACGGGTTGGCCCGACGCCCACTGCACATCCAGTGAGTGACCGCAGCCTCCGCAGCACAAACAATTCACTTGTGTAGAACGGCCAAAAGGAATCTGAGAGGCAATCGGCCAGCCGGAGAGCTATACGGTGTTTTTTAACTAAAGAAATATATTTATGTGATGTAAACACATTAAAAGAGGGCAGGTATGATTAATACAAAAGAGAGCACTTAACAGCATAACGTTTGTGTCAGTTATCAGTCGATTTGAGGTTTTTTCAAACGTCACGCATGAGGGAGATTTCTCTTCCTCATGCCTGAGGTTGAACTTCCTGGTTTGCTTCATTAACAAGATAAGCTTTTGTTTGATTTCTCTCACGCTTACGATATCCACTCATATTGTGCTTGATAAAGTGCTCTGATAAGTTGGCAGATCGGTACGTATAATGCCTGATTAGGATAAGACAGAAGTAGGAAACAGAAAAGGCTGAAATCCAGACTACTATTGGACTTTTGCTGTTATTTTTTTATGTAAAACGGTGACGCATGTGGCTGAGATTTGAGTGGAATCCACTCAAGTGATATTACAACAATATATAGTCAAAAAGATCAGATCAGATCAGAGATTATACGCTACTTCCTGCAACATTAGTTGTAAGCTACTGAGGTCTTTTGTCTGCGCTCGTCTCCATCTGTTTACCTTGTTTGACCCTGGTTGTGTTCAACAGACAAAAAGCTGATTCTTTCAATTTTGGTGAAAATCTTTTTATTAGAGCCTTCAAAAGCAATCAACAGAATCTAAAAATATCGTTTCATGCATGCTTTTCATCTGTGCATCTGGACTACAAATGCTTATTTTTGATCTTTTAACAGTCTCCAAGCACAGCTGCTATCCTCCTGTCTGTCCTGTGAGGAGGAACTGAAAAAACCAAAACTAACCGAATCAAGCCCTGAAATTGGTCAGCTAAGGAATGAAATAAGACAAAAATAGGACCGCATTGAGAAAGTCCACGTCAAAATCATTTCTGAATGAATAAGGGCTTTTCATTCAAAGAAAGAGAAGGAGTCCAACGTGGGTCTGTATACCGCCCTTCTCCTCGTTAAATCTGAACAAATCTTCTGCCCGAACAAGAGGGTCTTGTCAGGATCCTGGCAGCGTGTCTTAGTCTGAGAGGCCTGAGGTCCTGCATCAACACTGACCGACCACATCTTAGCGGAGACGAGCGCGGGCATTTGATTTTATTAAATTAACGAGGTAAGCATGGCCACTCATTTCAATCAGACTGCTTCTGAGTTGCTGATATACTTCTATTACTAGGTCTCGAAAACATGCTGGATATGCAAATATAATCTGACAAGAATCTAATTAGCTTTCTCTCAAAGTGTCCCACAACAGCAACAAGTACCGACAGTGTATTGAACAATAATGTTGAGTGTTTTGAATGGCACTTCATCATAAAAAGGAGTCAGGAATTTCTCTTGTGCTCACATCACAGTGAGAATTATACATCATTAGCATGTTCACAAAAGTTGTCATTCTCCAAGTCCTCTAAATAGCAAAAAACAAACTTTACTTTTCTCATTTTCTAAAATCAAACTGCCTCAATTTTCATGTTTCCTCTCATCTTTACATCATCTTCCTACTTCCATCCGTCCCACTTTCAAAAACAACTCCTTGCATATCAATTCATGCTCCAGGAAACATCCACTGATGCAATATTTGTGCTGCTTTCAAGCATGTTTATGCCTTTGATCAATGGTGAAGAAGTCTCTCTTAGAGGGCTTTTTCTTATGCAACGAATGACTGACTTATGTTATATGAGGGCACACTAGTTAAAAAAGCTATTATTAATCTGAAAACGATGCTGACTTTGCACTGGCATCTAACAAACCACCACCCATCTTTTTCTTTCTTGAGCAAGCATTCTCTAAACTCATAAAAGTTGTTTACAACACAGCTATCTGCCATTACTCATGATTGAGATTAAGGTGATTTCATCTGGTTGGCACTCCAGTTGAGCAGCTGCCCCGGGATCCTCTATCGAGGAGACAGCAGTGCTTTGATTGTAATGTTGATTTAAAAACATGCTCAGCAATATTATTTATATATTTCGGTCGGGTTGTTCACCCAAACTAAAACATGGTTGTTTTGACCCAGTGTCAGACACAACAAGCTCAAGTTTACCATAAAACTGTCACAGATTTACTACTAGTTCAACAAACGATGTACATAAGACATTCAAAACTGATACTGATACCACTAATACTACTACTGACACTACTACTGATACTACTGATAATACTACTAATACTCCTACTGATAATACTATTAATACTACTACTGATAATACTACTAATACTACTACTGATACTACTACTGATACTACTGATAATACTACTGATAATACTACTAATACTCCTACTGATAATACTATTAATACTACTACTGATAATACTACTAATACTACTACTGATACTACTGATTATACTACTAATACTACTACTGATAATACTACTGATACTACTGATTATACTACTAATACTACTACTGATAATAATACTGATACTACTGATAATACTACTAATACTACTACTGATAATACTACTGATACTACTGATTATACTACTAATACTACTACTGATAATAATACTGATACTACTGATAATACTACTAATACTACTACTGATAATAATACTGATACTACTGATAATACTACTA